>JAJEKB010021090.1:972926-995742 GCA_022393335.1 Macrotrachela quadricornifera | reverse complement strand
TTAAAAGAGTATGACATATACAGTTTTGCTAGTTATTGCACAGGCTACATATCAAATGTTGTAATCGTTCTACTATTTTTCAATACGTGCTCCTTTTTTATTATTATTTAAGTTAACTATATATTATTATTGGGTGAAATGGATAGTATTTTATTATATCTTTAGTACAAGGTATTTGATCACTTCATGTTTGTCCACGAGACATGCTTGTAAATTTTCTTATACCGACTTTGTATTAAAGATCTTAGTTGGCAATATAATTTAAAACGAAAATTTTAAAATAAAAACGACTGTCAACGAAACTAATTAATCCGTACGTTAAATACAAAATATTATTATTAATAGAGCATCTTTTGCGTTTGAGTATATTTTCGTAATGTTTTTTTTTATAAAAAGATTTTCTCAAATCATAAACTATTATATTACATATTGTCAGATAGAAAATCTTTTTACATATTTTTAATTTTTTTTAATTTACAGAATTATAATTCATTTTGTTGTTGTACATAAATAAAACAAAAGATTTTTGAAACGTTGTTCTAAAAATAAAATTTTGTTTGGATCATAGTGGTTTATGATTGAACAATGTAAGACTTGACAAATGGACAAACTTTCGAAACCAATATCATCACGTCGATGATCATACCAATGAACACAGATTTCAGATAAAGCTTTGTGCAAATTATCGCATTCATTGATGATGACAATTAACCATCCATCCATCATCGCATTATCTAATGTACGAATGATAATATTATGAACATCATCGTACTCTTTGCACCTTTGTGTGCAATATAATTAAGATGTGTTGTTCTTGGACTTTGCACACCAAGCACATATTTTGGGTAGTTTCATTTTAACAATAAATGCCACGCAGAAATATTTTATTTTACGATATTAAAGCGGGAAAAATCAGTATATAACTATTTACGTGCGTTGTATATAATGAAGAACAAACGCTTAAAGATTGTATTAAAACAAGATTTATTATAGATTAGAAGCTCGACAATGGATATCTTTTCTATTTTATTCTGACAAATATGTCGAACATGGTGCAAAATATACATACGAAATGGCTTCAAAGTAAATAATAAATATTAAAATGTCCACTAGATATGTATTCTAATTAATTCTCTTTCTCGTAGAGAAGAGTCTTGCAAACATAAATTGTCTGATTGATTGCTTGCTTGTATGTTCGCACAAGGTCAAAAGAACATTTTACTAATATTTTCTATAAAACTTAACCAAAAAGTAATCGGGGTCCAGGAATCCGAATGTGATGTTAGTTTTTTAAAATTTTTTTGAGGATCATTTTTTTACACAAAGGATTACTTTTTTTGGAAAAAAAGTTTTTTTTTATAATGGTGGACCGTAGGGTAATCAGGGTCGAGGAACTTGAATTTGACTTCGGTTTTTTTAATTTTATAAATAAATAGCATGACGGTAGTTTAGAAACACGATTTCTACGAGAAAGAGCTGATCGAGTCTTTGGACGAGCGTTACTTGTGTTGTAATACAGCAAAAATTGTGATAGATCAAAAATAGTTGATATAAACTATATAATGAAAGGAATAATTTCTTCAGAAAATGCAAGAAATCAGGATGAATAAAATATGTATTTTACTCTAATATTTCTGAAGATGTTGTAATATTTTCTATGACTCGACACTACTTAGGTCTGACCAAAAGTTCGTGCACTGCTATTGGCAGTTTCTTAGACCAATTAACATTGGACTTATTTTTTTCATAAATAAATAGTGGAAGGTCTTTGCTATAATAATATGTATAACAGCTCGTTTTTGAAGTTGGTCACAACATTTTTTTCAGATAAAATATAATTCGACCGAAAAAAAAATGGATAATGAATACAATCGATACTATATTAGAATTCGAACTATTTTGGGAATAGCTCCAAAGACAATCCACGAGGAACTAGCAATGATCCACATTCAACTTATGATGATATTATAGCTGAGACATTTCTCTCTCACGGTACAATCGAACGAATTATCCACGATCATCTCAAGATGAGAAAAGTTACATTACGTTGGATCCCCCATCAACTAACTGCTGAACAAAAGGAAGAGCGAGTTAAACTTTGTCGTGAAAATCTGGCCAAATTTCGTGCTGGTTCTTGGCGATTATGTGACATTATTACAGGCGATGAGACATGGATTTACCACAGACAAATTGGTCGCAAGTCAACAAATGCTAGCTGGATTGCCGAAAGTCAATCACCAGCAACTATAGTTCGTCGAGGCAGATTTGAACCAAAAAATTTATTCTGCATATTCTTTAAATCAAATAGTCCTGTTCTTGTACATGCTGTTGATAAAGGCGAGACTATTGATCATACTTATTGTATTGAAAATTGTCTCAAACCCATTGTTAAGGAAATATGGAAACAAAGAAGGTCAAATGGTACAAAAGGTATAAAACTGCTTTATGATAATGCTGGACCCCATCGCCATTCAGATGTTATTAACTATTTAACAGAAGAAGGTATCAATATAATGCCGCATCCACCATATTCACATGACCTTTCACCATGTGATTATTGGTTAAACGATTATATCAAAAACCGTTTAACTGATCAACCAGATGAAAAATCTTTGGCTCGCGCGGTTTCCAAGATAGTAAAAAATATTTCAGAAGAAGAGTTTAAAAAAACCTTTGACAAATTGTTGGGAAGAATGGAACTTTGTATAAATAATCATGGTGACTACTTTGAACATTTAATGAAATAAAATTAGAACTTTCTCTTTATCTTCATATTTTTTTCTATTGATGCACGAACTTTTGGTCAGACCTAAGTATATTGGCATCAGGTCACATAAATACAGCATAAAACAGGAAAAAAGTTCTAACTTTTGATTTTTTGCCGTTCTCAAAAAAGACAATCATTGACTGTTTCATTTTCGTTTACTTATACGATATCTTGAAAATTGAATATCTTGGTCAGAAAGACCTGATGGCCCAAATCCTTTTGAGATTTTTCATACTTCATCGAGATCTATTTGTAGCCAAAAGATGGGCTCTAAACTCGTTGGACACCTCTGGAGGTTCCCTCATTAGTTATTTTTCTATGTTATTTTATCTTGGTTCTTCCCTTTCTTTTATATTGTCACTCAAGGAAATTCTAACTGTTTCATATGTCTCCTGGCATATTTCATTATTTTAGATTTCTATCTTCTACATTTTTGTGCAGAGTGTGATCTTAATTTTAAAATAAACATTACATATATGACAACGTGTAAAGAATCTAACAGGAAAGGGTTGAAGATAATCAGTTTCTTTTCACCATTATCCTCACCTTCTATTAAGTGCATCGTATATAGTGGAATATTGAAAATGACTTACCAGAAAATAGAAGAAACTATAAAGAGATAATTATCACATAATATTCATCAGATAAATGATTACTATTATCAGAAACGAAGTTTTATTTAGATAAGCAAACACTAAAGAAAAGTCTTCAAGTGATACATTCAACATTGATTCGATTGGTGTTGTTAATTTATGAAATTTCTGTTAGACTTGCAGCTGCCGTAATCTTCTTCTGAACAACTGTGTATCATCATTATTTTTCTCTTTTGCCTTAGTATGATTTTCTCTCATGAGCAACACAGTAGGACATAATGGCGATATACGCTAAAACTGGTGTTATATTTCGATATTTTAACCATTAAAAATTGGTTTGAATGCAAAATAACCTCGATTTTTGAGATCAGCATTTAAATTTACACTGGATAGCTGGTGATTTAAAGAAAAAAAAATGTAAAAACTAACTTGTGAGATCCAGGACAAATATTTGAGTAAAAATCAGTGTAGACCCCGATAGATCAATTTTTACAACGTTTTTAAATATTTTAGCCATTCAGTGCAACTTTTTTATGCTGATCTTGAAAATTGAGATTATTTTTCATTCAAACGCATATTCTAACTTACTTTTATTTTCTTATCTATCTGAAAATATATTTTGAGCGAAATATTTATTAGAAAAAAAGATTAAAATAAAAATAAAATTCTCAAATATCTTAGACCAAAGATTTGAAATCCAATAATTTCATCTATGAAGGAAAAAACTCTTGTTTATATAATCATCTAGCCGAATAGTGAGCACATACATCATCTTCATTTAGTTCTCGACTAAAAATCTGCCATTCATCGATTGCACCTAGAAATGGACCTGGAGAAGCGATTAATCCATTTGAACATAATCCACAACCATTTATACAATTAGCTAATGTTAAATAGTTAACTGTTGAATTACTTGTTAAAAATGTTGAAGCTGTAACAGAACTTACAAGTGTATTATTAACATATAATTTTAATCCATTTGTTGAATTCCATGTCTGAACAATAGGTATCCATGATGAAGATGTTGGTAATATAGGACCAACAGCTGGAACAACATTTCCATTACTTATTAAAACTTGTGCAACAATCGATCCATTAGAAGTAAAACCCAATAATGGAAAACATGATGATCCTATACCAGATGATGATGTTGATAAATGAACAAGTGTACCTGAGAGTAATTGAGGTTTTATCCAGAATGCAATTGAAAATGGTTTATTCATTGTACCAAATGAAGTAAAACTCCATGATTGAAAATATGAATTTGATAAACCAGAAAATGAAATAGCTTCATTTATATAACCAGAAATAATTGAATAATTCGAACCTGTACTCTGTACTGCATTAGGTCCAGAATCATCAAATACTGATCCTATATCGAATTTAAAACGAGCAGATAATGTTGCCATTTCAAGTATTTCACACGAAGATTTTACTCGGCCATTTATAGATAAATTATCTATGTATCCCTATATATAATAAACATATTTATTATTAGATTAGTTTTCTATCATTTTTATAATCTTACTTGAAAAAGATTATTTGGAATTCTTACAATTTCATGAATACCAATTGTAAATCTACCTGTTTGACATTTTAATGAATCTGCTGAACTCGTAAATCCATCAATAAATCCATTTAAATAACTTGCCATTGTACGTGCTTTTGAATCATAAACAAATGCTGTATGAATCCATTGATTAGAAGATATTAATGATGAAGATGCAGAATCAGGAAGCCAAAATGAAAACCAAAGTTTTTTACTACGTATACTTGCTTGAAGACAATTTCTTGTTGTTCCTGATGGACACATTCCAATTATACTATAATCAGTTGCACTTGTATAGACATTTATATAAATCCATGCATCAATTGTAAAACTAATATTATACAATGGAATATGTGATGTATAAAGAGATTGATTATATGATGAATTTAATGATATTGCTTGACCAATATATCCAGAAACAAAATAAGGTGCATTGGATAATGGAGTTGCATTATATTTATTTGTTATATCAATATATGAACCATCAAATGGCCATTGAGCAATTATACCGGATAAATCAATCCATGATTGATTCAAACATGATGAACCACATACACGAACTGTTGTTGTACCTATTTAAATAATTCATGCACATTTATTTTATTTCTCAAATATATATATATGTCACTAATATAATTATGAACATCTATTCAAATTAATTCAATCTAAACGTAAATTAAGTTAGCACAATATTCGCTCAGAATACTGTGTATGATCATACTTCTTTTCAAAGAAAGATATCCACGCCGCGATGGTCATCTCTGCTTGAAACACATTTCTGAGTGCGTCTTGCCTGATTTGACTGCATCAGTGCCTATATGATATGTGATGAGACTGGTCTTTTTGGGATTTTCGGACACATTATTTGAGCTATGTACAATCTAATTATACCATTTAATAGAGCTCATCTATATTATAATGTTCAGTGTGCGTCTGTCTGTTACCGGGTCAAAAAAACATGCTTTCAGATTGGTCCGAGGGATTAAAAAAGACATGGTTATAGCTCGAGTTTCAGAGTAAAAACTAGGCTCGGCAATCTTATTCTATATAACAAATTGAGTGTGTGTGTCATCAGGTTAAAGGCAGAGGAGTGATGGTAGGGATGGGATCAAAGGCATAATATGGGCTATTTTATGTCAGTCTGAATTTATCAAATACAAATAATACTTAATTTCAAATTGAAATGTGAGTCTAGGGGGAGGGAGAGGGTGAAGGGGGTAACTGAGGGTGAGGGTGTGGATGAGCGAGTTAAGGTGAGGATAAGCTTGACTTGAGGGAGACTTTAGGTTTTAGCGCCGTCTGTACATGTGACTAAGGCGGGACTTTGCGGGGCTAAGAGTTTTAAGTAAGACTGCGTAGTAACAAGCGCGAAACATCTGATTCGGAAGGCGTTCCTGTAGTTTTTTTAAATGTAGAATTCAATTTTAAATAAAAAAGACCATAGACTCATCAAAGGAGCATATGATTGTTTTCAAAGAAACTTTGTATATTTGTTACCTTTAAATAAATTGAATATTATGCAATAATCTTTGTTTGAGAACATAGATAGAATTGTAGTAGTGTCTTTAAGAATTGTCTCGCCATCAGAAAAAATTTTCTTCACATAGTGAAAGCGGCCGTGCAGTAAACACGGGTTTCCACTAGTTCTAACATATTTCTGGGTGAAGCTTGAGGGATGGAGGAGGTTTCTCTAATCTTGTTCTAACTTTACCTAGATTACATCTAATTGATCTGAGAGTAAGATTTTAAACTAAACTGACTTGTACTTGTACTTGTACTTGTACTTGTCGTTATAGTAGACGTTGTTGATGGAGTAATTGTTGTGTCTGTTGTTGTTGTACTTAGTGTTGCTATAAGAACAAATATAGTTTTAAACTTTTGTGGAAATCTAAACATTTCTAAACTGACTTGTTATTGTAGTTGACGATGAACTTGTACTCATAGTTGTGGTTGCTAGATGTTATGTACAACGTCAGAGTTTTCTTAGAAAAATAAAATTTTTTTACACTAACTTGTTGTTAGATTGATTAACAATGATGATGTCGTTGTAGTAATTGTTGCTAGAAAAAAAAAAATTTTATCTAACTTTTATATAAAATGTAAACATTTGTAAACTAACATGTTGTTGATATTGATGAACTACTATTTATAGTTAGAGTTGCTAGAAATGTAATACACAATGTTGAAATACTTTTATAAAAATAGAATATTTAAATACAAACTATTCGTGATATTTGTTGTTAAATTGTTTATTAAAGATAAGATCGTTATTGTATTAATAGTTGCTATATAAAAACAAATAACCATAGAACATATTCTGAAAATGAAAGTATTTAACTAACTTGTTGTTATTGTTTGTTGTTTATCACCAATAAGAGCAATGATTAAAGCGGATAATGCTGCCATCAAGAGGATGCCAGCAATCACAGACAGTACAGTACAACAAGGTGAACATAAACAATAAGGAGATCTTTAATATCACCATAAACACAAAAAAAACGAAAAGAAAATATATATAAGGATATTTTCTAATGTGAACATTTAAGAATATATATTTGAAAATAGTTTTTATATACAATATAACAAAGAAAAATATCTATTATTTAAGTTCGATTTATTCATCATAATCAATTAAATATACACACTAAAATAAAATGTGTCGCATTTTGCAACACAATGTACGATACATTCTGAAAGCATGTAATTCATATATTTTTCGATTTAATTATTGTCACGTTGAAAATTCACGGAGGTCAGATTGTAGGATCTGTCCATCCTTGAAGTGATCCGATCTCCATTGGACCGCTTAATGTTAGTCCTCTCTCGATCATTAGTCGACAATGGCATATTTTCAACAAATAAATAATCGAGAAATAATTAGGACGAAAATATACAAGTTTTGTACGTTCCATCATGCTGTTTATATATAGCTGTATAATTGAAACAAGAAGGTGAATGAACAGTTAGCAGACAGAACGAAAGAAATATATATATACGACACATTTTCTTCATTGAAGTTGCGACACTATAATCTCCGATACATTTATTTTTAGTGTGCATATTGAAGGAATATTTAAAATTATTCTTAAAATTCATATGATATTTTTCTTTTCAACTTATGTCGAAAATTTTCTTTTTTATCTTCGAATAATTCTATATGAATCTGTAATAACCATGAATAATCATAGGTCTTGTTGATAAATCATAAAATAAAATAAAAGACAATTGATAGTTTAGTTGACTAATTTTTATAAATTTTAATGAAGAATATGAATATGAATAAAATTAGAGCTTTCGGTATTTCAAATACCATCATCAGTTAAAATGATAGTTACATAGGCAAGATGAATGATATTGGACTATTAATTTGTTATTCATATGCAATAAGAAGTTCAATAAAATGCAATTAAAAATTCAACAACATCAAAAATTTTTCTACCTTTTTCTCTTTTTCATTGTACTGATGATGGTATTTGAAATACCGAAAGCTCTAATTTTATTCATATTCATATTCTTCATTAAAATTTATAAAAATTAGTCAACTAAACTATCAATTGTCTTTTATTTTATTTTATATGAATCTGATTTTATTTCAGTAGTTTTCAAGTATGACACAGACTAGGGAAAAATCCATATCATGAACAGGTGAAATTATATTTAAAGATGAAGATTAGAAATATAAATGCATCAGAATTATTTTGAGAAGAATGAGTATAATTGATTTTTCGAAATTAGAGAATACTTATGACGTATCAAAATTCCGAAATAATGAACAAATAAATCATATCGTAGAGCTTTTCAAGCCACATCGAGTGGTACATAATAAATCATGTTTTCATAAAATTTTGAAGGACTTAGAGTCAATTTCCTGATAGACGACTACACATTTCCACCCGTACCCTCAAACATAAGTTAATGTTTATTATGGTTATTGATATTAATTGAAAGGATTTGTAAAATATTGTTTTCTCGCATGTGACTTTCTAAAGTTTTTGATAGGCTACAACCTCATATATACACTATCTCCGATCATCTTATGAATGTGTAGTCGTCCATCAGTAAATTGACTCTAGGTCGTTCAAAGTTCTATGAAAA
The DNA here is from genome assembly GCA_022393335.1 of Macrotrachela quadricornifera. Taxonomy (NCBI): domain Eukaryota; kingdom Metazoa; phylum Rotifera; class Eurotatoria; order Philodinida; family Philodinidae; genus Macrotrachela; species Macrotrachela quadricornifera. The sequence goes on along the minus strand of JAJEKB010021090.1, from coordinate 986,738 downwards.
AAGGATTTTCTATATACCATTTGATGTGGCCCGGCGGGATACGACCTTTTGGTATGTCTTAAGTAAAGATAATGATCAGAAAATTTGTCATCATATTCAAGTATATTACTTGAGTTGAGTCTAAGATCGATGAATTTATTTTTATACTGAATAGATAGATTATAAACTGAAGTGAAATAATACATCGAATGTTCGAGTGTGTATATACTCTGACATGATGTGTAACTTTTCTGATGTTTTTGAAGATTAATTATTGTAAATAAATTGAAATAAACAATGAGAAATATTCTTTGATTTACCTTCGGTGTTTTTGTTTTTTCACATGTCCTTTTATTTTCTTTTGATTTTGATGAATTTTTTTGTGTGATGAATTTGATATTCGTTTATCGAAAATGTCTCTCTATATTAGCAAATGAATAATACAAAATAAGTATACTAATAACTTACTTTCGTCGTACTGTTAATATTATCCGATATTGTATTCTAAAAATACTTGATTATATATACGTCAGTTAAAATAAAAATCAAATCACACTTGTTGAGATTTCGATGTCGATCCATCATTTATAGACGAAACTTCTTGAATGGTATGATTGGAATTCGAATCAATATCATTTAATGATAAATGTTCATCTATAGGAATTGAGGATGATTTACTTCTGATTTGAGAATCGATTCTGTCAACTTGAATATTGACACTAGTTATGCTTGGCTCCTAAATAGTTACTAAATCTGTAGTATTTTATATTTTAAGATAAAGTTCGGAATTTCTAACGAGTTAATCCCATTTATTTAATTAATTTTATCATCAGAAAAAACTTGAATTTTTTAATCATTTAAAATATGTAATTTTACATGGGGATAGAATTTTGTTTTATATCTTAGCAAAATAGTTTGTGAAATTGCAAAGATCGATCTCGAAGAGTAAAATTAATTTTCTAATATTGAATATAGATAATTCCCTTGACTGTAGGTCAGGGTCTAAATCCCGAAATTGTCGGTGGGTTTGTGTGTTTGTCCGCAGGGTCAATGGTCAAAAAAACACTAGCACTACAGCATCTTAAAACCTCGCTATGTCTTGTGCTATATATTGATGATACCCATACGCCCTCAAGCCCTATTATATGGCAACAACAATGAGTCCTCAACCTCTAATCCCTTGACTGTAGGTTAGGGTCTAAATCCCGAAATTGTCGGTGTGTTTGTCCTCGGGGTCAAAGGTCAAAAAAAACATCCTCAACTGCTATACTATGGGGATACTCTTAGGTCCTGAAGTCCTATACTAGGAAGATACCCTCAGATCATCAACTGCTATACTATGCAGGTAAGCATGACTCCTCAAGTCCTACTCTATAATGGAACTCATGGGTCCTAAAGTACCATACTGAAAATTTAACCGTAGCTCCTCAATCCTTATACAATGGGTATACCGAAAGATCCCAAAGCTGTATACTATGAATGAAGGTATCTATAGCCCCTCAAGTTCTATGCTATGAAGGCATCCGTAGTTCCTGAACTTCTATACCATGAAGGTACATCTAGGTATTGGAGTGCTATACTATGAAGGCACCCCTAGATGCTACCTTTCGCCTCGAACGCTATAACGTTATTCCAATATAATAGTGAAAAACAGAGAGTTGGGCAGGCCATTATACAAATGGCATGATGGGGCCTCAATATTGCCACTATTATAGGGGTGAAACATGGGGTTGTTTGGATAGATTAAAGGTTGTCGTAGACATTTCCTTGACTGTAGTGAGGATCTCAATCCAGAAACTGACGGTGTGTTTGTCCACACATCTCGGATTGGTCAATTTTTTCGATGAATCAGAATCATAGGCCCTCAACTACTATATATTTGGGGTACCCTTGGGTCCTCAACTACTATGTATCGGCGGTATTCATTATTATCGAGACCTATTCCATAGGCTTTAGTCGTAATATTAGTCTCTAAAAGGAATGTACTTGTTGCCAGGGTATTAGTCCGAACCTACAGTCAAGGGACCTAGTGGATCGTCTCGATCCACGCTACTTGTAATCTATTACTCTTAAATATAATTAATGATAAACATACATCTATTTGTGATGATTTTCTAATAAATAATCGAAGATTTTTATTAATTGTTTTATTGCTATTTATACCAGCATGAATAACTCGATGAATATGATGTTTTTTATTAATTCCATTTGTAAGATAATGATCTGGAATGTTTGGTTGCTTTAAAGAAAATAATCGAAATTTAAGAAAAAAAAAATTTTTTTGTTGTTAATATACTTGTGGAAGTGAACGATGTCGGAAAAGTTTTTTAACATTTGGTCTGTTTTGTGAAGAATGAAAAGTATTTGATTGGAAATTAGGAACAGATCGAATGGCACTTGATACCTATATATAATCAATAGAATAATAAAAATCAATTTCATTTCGTACGCGAATTATTTTTGATTTTTTCTTCAACTTGTGTCGTGCCATATTCAATAATGAAAATCAACTCTTCTTTTTTGGTACAAGTTCTGAATATGTTATTTTACAGTTGACGAAAAGTTTGTTTGTTAAAGAAATTTAATCAAAATTTCGATTAGTTCGTTTGTTTTCTTTACTCTTTATTATGTGGAATTTTTTATTGAAAAAAGAAACCAACAAAGAGATTTTCTAAACAAATGAATCAATAATGAACTGGTATTGGAATAACATTGATTTTAATCATGACTATTCTACAATAAAATCATAGAAGAAAAAAAGATTTATTAACAATTGAAAAATTAAACAATAACCGTTGATTCATTTTAATCAATTATTGGATATATCAAGTTTTATTTAATTGTTCAATAAATGAGAAAGGGATTTTTTGAATAAATATACTATTTTCCTCTATTATATACAAAAAAGGAAGCCAAGAAGATATTTGATTGAATTATTTATTCATTGGAAGAATAGTCGTCCATACACAAATACATTCATTTAAAATTACATAAAAGTTTAAATTTCTTTCGTTAGTGTTAACTCAAATTTACGAATCGAGTCTTTATGCAAATGCAAGTAAATACGTTTCTATTTATTACTCTAACGAGATTTATACGTATGATGACAGAGAAAAATTGCTTTCTTCAGTTATTTAGACATTTTTCAATGACACAACAAACAAATATTTATGCATATTTTCTTGTTGTCTTATACATTAATTACAAAATAACATTTATTATACATGTCACGTCTTGACTGTATATATAATGATATTTATTTGTTAAATATCTGACACCAATGTGAATACACAGATCTCTATATATCCTAGTGAACAACCCAAAGAAGAAAGGAATATTCCTCCATAAAAGGGAGTATTCCAAGGGTAGGAATAATCCTAGGGAAAATGAGGGATATTCCCAATACAAGAGAAAGGAAGAAAATATATATGAAATATATATGTTAATACCAACTGTAGAAAAGAAAAGAAGGAACGAGAAAAAGATAAAAACAAACAATGAAAATCTAGGTCAATACATCACAATACACACGACAAAAACATATGACTGGCTACGGACTCTTTATTTTTCTGCTTACTTATAGGGAGATAATCCGAGTAGAATTTTCTCATTTTGATGCATCAATGATCAATCAGAGATGTTCATCGGTGTGCTGTCGCGGTGCCAGATTTTTTCAAAAACCATCGTGACACGACGGCGGTAGCTTTTCTATGAAAGAAATTTTCAAAACTCAGGAATTGGCAGATAATCTCTATGTTAATGTATGCTACATGATAAGGATTGACGAATCTAATCGATTGGCAGAAACAACTCTAGTTTAAACCGGTCACATCCTTAAAAGGTTCAAAGATTTTCAAAAATACGATGGTGACAGCGGTCAGTTTTTTTAACGACACGTCACGGCAACGTTTTTCTGACGATCGTCTCGATCCGGCAGTGTCGCGGGTGGCTTTCGTTTGATTACCGTCGCGGCGGAGTAGCAGCAGATCCTTAACCGCGATGGATATCTCTGTGTCGTATGAATATGCTTAAATCAATTTTTCATTTGTAACATATTCTTATCATCAAGATTTTACAATGATATAGTTCTGTTTGTAATAGATGAGCCAGAATTTTGGTCTAGAGAGAGATGAGTTCCCTCAAATTGCTCTTGTAGTCCTGCTACTATTTGTTTATGATTCACCGACGAAAGCTAAAACATAATTAACAACCTACGCTTTCCTCGGTACTGTAAACAACTAAAATATAACATTGAAGTATATTTAAAATCATGTTTTATGATGTCATTACATATTTAAATAGAAAGATAAGATAAAATGAAAAAAAAAACATTTATTTAGTCATATGTAAAACTAATAAGAATTGAAATGATATAAAAGGTTTGTTATTAAACATTTGTAATAGTTTACTATTTTCTTCAATCATGAGAGAAACTTTTATTCGCTTTGTACTCTTTACTATTCTAATTCTATCGATAATAGAATTAACTGAATCCATTCAATGTTTTAAAGAATGTAGTTTTCGTGGCATACCATTAAATTCTTCTCTTCCTTCTGATCTTTGTCCATCGTCAAAATTAAATGATAATATTAGTCAAGAATGTACGGTTATGTTAAGAATTGATTTTACTATAGGTCTAGTTAACGGATACTTCGACGGTGGATCCGAAACGAATACAACATTAAATTGGCTAGATATCACAACACAGTTTTCATTGAACGATACATCGATCATAGTCATTATTCTCTATACATGTTCAGTATCTGATTATTGTGATATCAAATTTGTACGTGAAACATTCTCACCATCAATGGCTCAAACACAAATCGAACCTTTTCGACAAAGACTCGTTTCTCTTCTTTATCATCCAAACAACAATGAATCTATTCAATGTTTTAATAATAACATTTGTCCTCAAAATTCATCATTTTGTTTTGTCAAATATACGAATTCTTCCGCTGGCTATGTAAACGTTGAAAGTAAATGTCAAAATCCCGATGATTTTCCAAAAGTTAAATGGACTCAATCATATATATTAGATGGATCTGTACCTTATAGACCTGATGCAACGGGTAGATACTATTGTAACACTCCAAATTGTGGTTTAAATACTACTGCCATTGAAATTTTTGAAATGTTAGCTCGTGAATATACTTTACCTGTTAATATGTTGTTTAATACAACAACAACTACTTTCATGCCAACAACTACATCAACTAGTCAATTAACGACATTAACAACAATACCAAATCATACATCATTTCGATTTGGAAACTTTTCCATGATTATAATCATTTTCTTGTTTTATATAAATTATTATTTTTTCATCTATTCATAACTGAATTTGTTTTTATACAAATGCTTTGAGAAAATTTTAATAAATACATTTGATCAATAAATTATAGTTGATATTTTTTCCTATTTTAATATTGTTATTAGATAAAATCTCGACATTTACCAATATCTGTTCGTCTATTGATGAAGCTTATTTGACGATATGAGTGATCAATAGAACTGTACGTTTAGAATATGTTTTCTGCTTGATCCCCCGAGTCATGAATACCGAACCACTTTTAACGGTAAATCAATAATATTCCGATGAACTATATATAATAGAAAGAGAACGGCTATACAGAACGGAAAAATAAGATATATACATATACATGTGCTGATGTGTTGTATTATTTATTTACTTGTTGAAAGACACAAATACATCTTAATGACGACAAAGTTCAAATAACCATTAATTTTCTTTTTTATATTTAAGTTTTTAACATTCACTTTTTATATTGATTGTTTGAAAATTTATTAAATTTTTTAAAATTTTATACCCTTTCAGATTGATTCTTTTAATATTAATTATTTTTAAATTTATTTCTCCTTATTTTGTTTATTTTTATTACATTTTCTTGTATTTTTATTTTGCGTGAAATAAAAATCCTATGAACCTAAAAATATCTATTAAATTTTGCTACACAAACATTCAAAGAATAGAGCAAACAGTATTGACCAGTTGCACATGCTATCAGGCCATACGATTAGGGGGGGGGGGGGGGGGGGGGGGGTAGTTCCCCCGGCTAGTTTTTTTCTTATGTATTGGCTTTCTCTCTGAGAATTTTAGGAACATAACTCTTTTTATCTTTTAATAAGTACGACGAGCTGCGCGCACACAAACTATTTGTATTTTCTGATACAAGATAGTTTTCTCTGTATACCAGCAGGGAGAAATGTTTGCTGTATCACATACGAATTGTTTTCCGGCGAAGTGTGCTATTTTCTCTTTGAGTTTGAACTATTTCTTCTTTAAATGTATACTGTCTCCTCTTTGAGTTTGGACTATTTTCTCTTTCAATTAAAACTAATGTCTATTTGAATTTTCAAAGAGAAAATGAATCATTTGTAAAGGCAAAAAAAAGAGGTAAATACTCTCAACGATATTTCTTCTTCAAAAATCTCTATTCCATTTTACAACATTTTATATCAAGATTGAAAATATATCCTGTTTGCATAGGCTACAATTAATGGGGAAGATGGGATATTTCCCTTCTGTAAATTTTTTCTTGCATTATAGTTTCCTCCCTGAAAATCTTTTTTACGAATAATTGGGCGTTTTTATTTATTACTTTAAAGAAAAAAGTTCAGATTCAAACAGAAAATGGTTGAGATCCAGACAGAAAGTGAATCATTCTCAAAAAGAAAATAGTTCAAACCCAAAGAGATAATACATGTTGCAAGGAGAAAATGACCCAGATCTAAAGAGAAAGCAGTTCAAACTTCGAAAGAAAATAGGCATACCAAAGTAAAAGTTGTCCAAATCCAAAGAGAAAACGAAAAATTTCAAGAGAAAATAACTCAAAACCAAAGAGAAAGTAGCTGAGATTCAAGAAGAAACTAAATCATTTTCAAAGAGAAAAAAATTCAAATTCAAAGATAAAATAGGCGTTTCAGAGAGAAAATGGTCCGTTTTCATGCACAAAATGGAAAATTTAAAGACAAAATAGTTCAAATCCAAAGAGAAAGTTGTTCCAACATAAGAGAAAGTGGATCAGTTTCCAAGAAAAAATGGTCTAAATTCGGAGAAAAACTAGTTTAGATGCGGGAAGAAAATGAATCGGTTTCAAAAAAAAGTATCCATTCGTCTTTTAAGATAGAATATGTTGAAAAAAATATAAAATTGTACCAACGCTAAAAGTATAACTCGATTGATAAAATTAGAATTGAATTAATGGATGTTGAATAATACATTATATGCAGGGTGTATGATTAGCAGAGGAAAGCCGGAAGATTTTCCCCTGCAAAATTTTCTCATGTTTAGATTTCTCGCTGGAAATTTTTCAAACAATTATTATTTTTCACATTCCGATAGGCGAAATGAGGTTTGTACAAGCGAACCAGTTGTTTTCTCTAATCCAAAACAGCTTCTCTTAATATTTCTACAAATAGTATCTGTTCTTTCATTGAAATAATAGTGTACACCTGACGAAAATAAATTGATTTTAAAGAGAAAATAATCCATTTTCTCTTAATAAGTAACTTATATTTTCTTGGAAGTGTATTCATTTTCTCTTCAAAATTTTCCGCCAAAAAAGTTATGCAAAAACATTTTCTCTTTAGCTTTGGGAGACTTTCTCCCTTGAAATTTCCCCCCGCTATGCAAAATCAAACGAAAGCTATGCATACTATATCGGTTAACTTTGGTTTACCGAAGAAATCGCCGGTTTATATCACATGAGTCAGTAAGCAAACATGAGGGTTCTTCTCAAATTAGAGATTCCATAAGAAAAAAAAATATTTAAAATAATATGGAATAATAAATTTTCAAAGTAGAATTGAATGAGATATGTTCAAAAATGAAAAGGAGATTTTCAAATCGCAACAATGTTTTATGCATAAATTATTTCAATGGATATCACTCTCTCAGCCTTAGACTCTTACAATGATATAAAATCTATCGAAATCCATATAGCTTCTATTATTAGACGAACGTACCCAGTAACGAGAACAACAAAACGAGAGATGCCCATCGCAGCGCGGCGGCGGTAGCTTTTCGATGAAAAATTTTGAAAAACTCAGAAGTTTCCACATAATCTCGACGTTAATGTGTGCTGCATGGTGAGACTTGACGAATATGATCGATTAGCAGGAGCAACTCTAGTATAAATCGGCTACCGCCTTAAAAATCCGAAGATTTTTAAAATACCCATCGTGGCAGCGATAGAATCTCAACCGAGATGGACATCTCTGTTGTGGACAGCACTATCAGGGGTGCAGAATATGCCCTTCTGCGCCAGCACACGTTGGGGAACATTTTTTAAGGTGGCGGAAAATTTTAAAAATTGATTGATTTTGGAATTCATTCTAATAGAAAATAATAAGAAAATTTTTTTAGATGAAAATATTATTTTATACGTAAATGATCCAATACATTTATTGGCAAAAGTCTTCCTCCCCCTCCGCTCTTATTTTCTTTGTGTCGAACTATTGCTTCTAATTTTATACCAAATGAAAGTTCGTGAAAAATGGACTTTATCAGTGCTAAATAATAAGAGTTATGGAAATTTTCGTATGTTGAACTCTCAAAATTTACATTGGCAGTTAAAACCTCAAAAACAGTTGCTTGAATTTCTCATTTTCATGCTTAATTATTTCTATACGTTCTTTTTTTTATCACTTGTCGTCTGTAGCCTAAAGACCTCTATTACTTTGATCTGATTGAATATTACATTTTACCTCATTTAAATAAAAGTTTAACTACTTTAACTTTCTTTTACTTTACCTTTCGCAGTTCGGGGAAATATATTTTCGCTATTAGAAATTTATCGCGAAAAAAAGCTTTGCTGATTCTATCTTTCGCTAATCTAATTTTTACTTAAAATTTTTTTTTGCTGAAAACTTTTTCGCTAAAAGTTCGTTTGCTGAATCGCAACATTCCTCTCGAGCCATATGAAAAAGCTTTCTTAATAATCCCAAGATTGCTTCAAAGAACCTTATGTTCAGTTCTTATAATAGTAGAGAAAAATTTTCCTGTAACTCATGAAAACCATGTTTTCTATCATGCACTAGAAAAATTCCTTCTACTATTAGAAGGATAAATCATGGTTGTTATTCGAACCATATGAAACAGGTTCTCGACAAACTCCATTAATTGGTTCGAACAACACTATGTTTTGTCTTTACAACAGTGGATTCAATCTTTCCTGATTCATGTTTATATCTAAATTTCACAAACCTTAATAATCATGGATCTCTGTCGAGGCACGGCATCAGCTTGTTATATTTTAAGTTTGTTAGTTTCTCGGCAAAAACGACTATCTAACCCCGAACATAGTCAATCTCTTTGCTCAACAGTAAACATTCTTCCATTGTGAGGAACAATTATTATGAAAATTTAAGAGTATTATTAACTGAGATTTACGTTGGTTAGAAAGTTATGAATCTGCTTTTTTTGAGCTTAACAAAATGTTTTCCCTGTTATTTCATTAAATAGATGAAACCAATATTTTTCTGTACATTATTTCTCACTTCCTACATGCGCATATGCCCAAGCATAAAGGTAAAACATCAATAATATTAGTTTGAGACTGTCAGATAATAGCTTTAGATAAGTAAACAACAATATTTGAATAAACCATCATTCAATACATTAATCAAAAAAAGCATTCAACTGTATCAAACTTGGTTTTTACCAACATAGAAGCAATATATATACATATATCTATATTTTCAATATAGAGAACAAAGTTCGAACAATGCAACGACAACAACGACCATTATATGGAAATTTCCGAGAAAATCGTCGAGATCGTAATACAATTCCTGGTCCACATAGTAAGCACGAACAAAAACAATTACCAATAAATATTGTACAATTACAACGGATCTATGATGATTATGTCCGTTTATCAGAAAACTTGCAATCCTCTCCTGAATATTTGAAAAATATTTTGTTTCAATTGAACAAATGTGATAGCCATTTATTATCCGACTCTTTAATTATAAATCATCAAATTTATCTCATATTCGAAAATACATTAAAAAATGTATTAAAAGCATGGTATGAAACTTCATCACTTACATATTTTCAATCATTTTTATTTTATCAAATTACAAAACTGTTTACAAAGATATCTTCCCAATCTGTACTTATCGAAGAACCAATAAAAAAATGTTTGAATCGTATTGCAGAACATGGCTGGCTTCTCTATGACGATGCTAATAACAATAATATGGAATATTTTTCTGACTTAATTAATCTCTACATAACAAACAACGAATCTATTATGAATTCAGTTATAAAATGTTTATGCTCAAAATATTATTTAAAAATGTTCGAAAGACGTACATTGCACAAATTTCTTCTTATGTCATGTCCTTCATTTTGGATGTCGTATAAAGGTAAGATTTCTTATATATTTATTTTTGAAAGTGATACTGAAAAAGGATTTATCTGACTAAAAAGATCTTTTTGGCAAATTAAGAGAGAATCCATGAGCCCATCGAGGAATCGAAGCACTCGTCAAAAAATATTTTTTTTAATTTAATTTTCTCATTTTGTTTAGCACCATCTAAAATATCTAAATCCAAATTTTTAGTACATTTCGTTGAGCTGGTGAGAAGTTAGCACACTTTTACTATTGAACGCTCACGAGGCTATTTGAGGAATTTTGTCAAAAATCGTCTATATAAAGTTGCTTTTTAAATGATAAGAAAAGCTGAACCAAGTTTCTTGTTTAATATGTCAAATGGGGTCTACTAAAGATGCGCATGAGCGTGCAGACAGGGTTTCGAAGACAAAACAAATCCATACAACCTTCCCCACACTTCCTACCCTGATGCGCACGCTTGTGCGCAAGCTTTGGGATCTCGCCAAATGATAAAGCTTTCGAGGTTCTAACTCCAGCAGTGTCACATATCCAGGATTTTGGAGATGCCGCATCTCTCGCGGGAGATGTGGGTGGGAATGTGAGGGATGTGCATCTCTAGCGAAGATCTTACATCTCCAACGACAAATGACCACATCTCCCGGATGTGGGTGTGGCGCCTCCCGAAGGAGACGCGGGAGCATCTCCAAAACCCTGGATATGTGACACTACTCAGGTTCTATCATTTAGCATGTTACGCAAGATATTTGGTCGAGATTTTAGACGATGCTGAACAAAATAAGAATATTAAAGAAAAAAACTTTTTTGACGAATGTTTCGATTCCTCGATGGGCTCATGGGCCCTCTCTCAAATAACATAATTCGATCTTGGTCCGAAAATATATGAAGTACTCTTCTAAAGTGCAGGTCCATTATTATAGTGGAAACTTCTATATAAAACTTCGACTAGGAATGTTCGCTTGATATTGTCAATCGTTTTAGCAGAGATGTCCATCGCGTCAGCGGCATCGGTAGCTTTTCTATGAAAGAAATTTATAAAACTCAGGAATTTACATATAATTTCTATGTTGATGTGTGCTGCACGATAAGCCTTGACGGATCTGATCGATTGTCATTATCAACTCTAGTTTAAGCCGGTCACATCCATGAACAATCCAAAGATTTATAAAAAAACCATCGTAGCAGCGGTCAGCTTTTTAATGGCGCGTCGCGGGCAGCCTTCTTTAAGCACTGTCGTAACGCGGCAGCGGCAGATTCTCAACTGCGATGGACATCTCTGCGTTTTAGCTATAATCCTAATACAAAAATATTGAAATTAGTGTAATGTTCATTTTCAACTGACAAATCGAACTAATTTCAATAATCTCACATTAATATTTAGATTTTATAAATATTTGTATTAACATTTTAGATATGATTAAATCAGTACAGATTTTCTAGGTCATAGTATGTTTGATAAAATGACAAATCATAGATGTTTTTCTTTTATATTAAGAAAAAAAAACTCTTGTTCGAAAACGTTAACCATTTATTTCGTTATGTCTAATTAATCATAGATGAACAAGTCAAACCCCATAAATGAGTAAGCATTTAAGTTTTTTCTGCGTTTCAGTTTGAGTTTCTGATTTAAAATGTAACACAAAAATATAATTAGAAAGAACAATTATTTCGTCAGAGTGAATTTAACTTCAACATAAAATAAAAAACTTTTAGAAACGTTAAACTTCTTTTTCAGTTTTCATTAGACGCATCATATTCCAATATTTTCTAACATAAATATGTCAGTTTCTATCATCAAACATGCATAGAACTGATCATAATAAATTTAATCGATTTATTTTAATTTCATTTAAGTTTTTTGACTTATCGTGAAATTTCGTTCAAAACACTTTTTCATTTAACATGGAATAATGAAAATATCATATCATCATATTTTATAAATAAAAATAACTTAATAAGAACCTTTCTTTATATTTGACTTGTTTTCAGTCGACAAATCGTTGATTTTTTTTGTTGCAAAACATAGAATGTTTACGTTAGATATATTAGCAAAGCAAAATTTCGTAGTTTGAGATAGTATTTAAAAAAATAATTATTCACTGATAAAAATATTCGAAATGAGGAAATTGTTAGATCTTCTATTACTCTTAGATAATTTCAATAATAACTATATGATTAACTAATCATTCTTTCAGGTGCACAGAGGGAAGAAATGGCTCTTAGTCTGTTAAACACACTATTGGTATCAGCAGCTAATGTTATAACTCGACAATATTCACATGAACACTACGGAGCAGTAATTAAACTACTTGATTTACTTAATCATAGTTTGAATTTATGCAATATAAATACAAAATTCAAGGAAGAAAATCTAATTCCAATTGTTAATGCCTTGCTAACAACATTACTTAAATTATCATCCAGAGATAAAAGACAACCAATGATTAAAAGTTGTATACATCTTTTATCATCTTTAATACATAGAAATGAAACAGTATTAAAATATGTTCAACAACGAAAAGATTTGCTAATCAAATGTTCTCAAATGGGTGTCGATATATCATTTATTTTAGATTATTTAAAAATAAATGATAGCGAAAAAAAATCAATTTTAAATGATAATGATAAATTAATCACTATTGCACGTGAACATATTCAACATAGAAATAATAAGAATTCCAACGAATTAACAAACACAAAATATACTTTACAATGTAAGTTTAAATATTTAAAATATAGTAGCAAATATTAGATGATTGATTATAACGAGCAGATAATCATCCTTAGTCAACTAAACACAAAAAATTTCAAGAATTTTCACTTTCCTAAGAAATAATAAGTCTTTCTATAGTACATACTCATTAAATATTGATATAACCTCTCTTTTCCTAGTTTGAAACAGTAGAACTATTGCTATTTGAATATACACTATTCTTGAAAATGATCTCATATTATATAAAACTGTAGTTCATTTAAAAAATCTGTGCGTGTAACTACTATTTGAATATCTCAAGAATGAAATGAGATCGAGACTTTCAGTTTCGGTGTTTGACATTCGAAGCAACGAAGCATCTTTTCACTAGCAAAAAGTTTTATGAGGTTCAATCTCAATGTCAAATTTGTCAAAAATCTTTGAAATAGCAAGATTGGATCTTCAAAAACTTGTATGGGACCCTGTTCATTTTTTTTACATATTTGGAATCGGCATTGAAAAGTGCGTATATCCATATGCATTTCAAATCCTGTCGTGACACTTTTTTTTGTCAAAAGCCTCTCCCTATCAGAGTCACACCAATAAATAAAGGAAGTGGATATGTACACATATGTGTACATAGCCACTTGGCTATGTACACACAAGTGTACATAGCTGACTGACTATATACACATATGTGTATATAGCCGTCTGGCTATGTACACACAGGTAGATATAATCAACATATTATTAAATATG
>JAJEKB010021090.1:924639-972526 GCA_022393335.1 Macrotrachela quadricornifera | reverse complement strand
TAATTGTGTAGTTGTACTATTTGATTTATACTTTATTAGTATGTAATCAGGGGCGGCGGAGCCCTTAGGCTTGGGGAGGCTCAAGCCTCCCCTAAGAAAGAGTTAGGGAGGCTTGGGGAGGCTCAGATATTTGAAAAATTTTTACAGATCTCATTCTGGCTTTATTTTTTGCCAGTGATAACTATTTGAACAAGTATTACTTGATTTTTAGGAAAAGCTTATGTTCAGTCCGATGTTAGACGACAAAAATTTATAACTGTATTAATTTCGACACGTCTTCACATATTACTACTAGCGATGTTTTGATGAAGAGGATAGACAACGCTTTGAACACATCGATGGTGCTCGGCGCATTTTTATCTTTTACTAAAACTTTTACCATCATCCTCACTTCACTGCTTTAAGATTTTGAACTAATAATCAGTAATCTTTGCTTTTTGTTTTATGAGAAGGGCATTACAACGAATTCCGTTTTCTGCTACTTTTTCACAATAATTCGAATATTCTTATTCGTATTGTTATTATTGTTAAATATATATATTTAGAACAATTTCATTCACATACGTTTCGAAAGCATCAGCTTTCTTCAGTGTGTTGAATTCAAAACTGAACAACAAAATTACAAGTGCACAATTTTGTATGTACATGTCTTTTTCTTATCTTTTCTTGTAATACTGATGCGGAAGATGAACTATAACCTGTCTTGTCGACTTGACCGTCTTGTTTGTTTCTTCATTCATCCCGTTATTATAGGGAAAGATAAAAGAAAAAAGAAAAAGAAGAAGTATATATGTATGTCATAGGCAAAATTGAACTTTTAAGCAAAATTAAGCTTGGACAAAATTTGTTTTTAATGAGACGCGAAACTACGAAATGATTTGTATATTAATAAATGTGATTTTTGTAACAAACATTTTGAATACATTGACATCGTAAAACGATATTAGAAAATATTTTTATAAACAAGTAGTCATTCATTGTTTCAGTCGAACTAGTGCCTCTTGCTAAGTATAAAGTTAAACTTTAACTTACGGTTCTATTCACTTTTCGTTTTTTTGGTCGGTGAATAGATTTCAGTTGAGATCACTGACGAACTCTACATTATCCTAGGCTTCAATAGATTTTAATAGGAAGCACCGGCAATCTCTACAACTTCCTAAACTTGAATAGATTTTAATAGAGAGTACTAACGATCTCTAGGTTCGAAATTATTCTACATTTTCCACGTTTTTCTACCCTCTGCTCTATATATATCATAGATATTCAGTAATGATAGTTAGTTTGAAATAGATTAAAAGCACTCTTCACAATCTCTGCTCGTCTTGCAACCACCTGCTCTAAAAAAATTATAAGAATAAAGTTATCATAGCAACTGTTGCGAAACAGACTATAAGAATAAATTTAAAATCTTAATCATTAAATCCTTCCTTCTTTTTTTGGTTGGAAGAGTAATTCCTATAGATGTAAGTAAGATAAATGTGTTTCGATCAGATGATCAAAACTATCAATATTTCCTTTAGAACAAACACAATCACAACCTTAAAAAAGTCTTTTACTCTTTTTTGGGCTAGACACAAAACTATAGAATCTTAAATTAAAAAAAATTCTATCAAATAAATTCGTGCACTCTACAACTTCTTAAACTATATTATATTTGAATAGGAGAACATTAGCGAACTCTAAAACTTCCTATAGTTTAACTGAAACCACTATACATTGTTAGCAAACTCTAAATTTCGATATGAAGAGTGCATTATGATACAAAATAAAATAAAATTTTCAATTCATGAATAATCAAGCAAAGGTGCACGAGGCACAGGACGTCCCGCGGATCCCTGTGGTTTTTCACGGGACGAAGCTTTCTTTTCGAAGACTCACGGGGTATGACGGGGCACGAGGCAGAAGATCTACGGGGTCGGGTGGGTGAGCGATGAAAAAACCTCTTGTAAACAGAGTTGTGTTCATTTTTTTCGAAATCTCAACAAATACGTCCCTCTCAACTTGTATAAACGCCAAGCGAGTAGTGTATTTGCTCAAGGAAGATGAAGTCTCAGCAACTACCATGACTAAATCAATTTTAACATTATAAAAATGCAAATTATCAAAATTTATAAAGTCATATAATGTCATAACGGGGCACGGGGCGGGGTTTCTTTTTAAAAAATTCTCGGCGCTCTGCGGGTCACGGGGCTAGATGATCACGGATCGGGGCGAGGCGAGGCGGGGCGAGAGTGTAAAAAATTGTGCCCTGTGCAGCTCTGTAATCGAGAGATTTTTAATTTTTTTTAGTGAAAAATAAAGTTAAAACACTTGGTTTAATTTTGCCTAAAAGCTCGACCTTGACTGACACATATATATGGCTTTTTTGTTTTCTTTAGTCAAGCTTTAAGTCTTTTTTGTTTATGTTGATGATTAATTAATAAATTTTGCTAGTGCAAAAGAACTTTTGATCATTTTCCAAGCATATAAATCGGTGAATGCTGTAATATCTCTAAAAGTTGTGATGGAGCAATTGAAAGCCTCTCTACCTCTTTCAATATTGTTTTTACATTTCTGTTCGGAAAAATTTTTGAGCCTCCCCTAAATTAGAATCGTTCCGCCGCCCCTGTATGTAATAAAGTATTAATAAAATTATGAAAAAGTTTAGATATTTAATTTTAATTAATCAACAAATATATATAATACTATAATATGACTTCATATTTAATAATATGTTGATTATATCTACCTGTGTGTACATAGCCAAGTGGCTATGTACACATATGTGTACATATCCACTTCCATAAATAAAGTCAGTCAAAAAAGCGTTTTCATCCTTTCGTTCGTAATTTTATGTTCTAGTAACATTTCACAACTTCTGAAGTTGCCTTCACCTGTTCAAGTGACCTTATGACTGGCTTTATTTATTGATGTGACTCTAATAGGGTAGGTAGAGGTTTTTGACAAAAAAAATGTGTCAACAAAGGATTTGAAACATATATAGATGCATTCACTTTTCAATGAAAATTCCGAATATGTAAAAAAAAATGAATAGGCTACCATGCAAGTTTCTGGAGATCCATCTTGTTTTTTCATAGATCCTTGACAAAGTTGACTTTAAAATTGCATCTTAGAAAATTTTTTCCTAGCGAAAAGATGCTTCGTCGTCCTGCCTGACGAACAACGAAAACCTCAAGTCTCGATCTCGTTTCGTTTTTGAGATATTCAAAAAATAGTCACACACACAGATGTTTTAAACGAACTATAGTAGACAAAAAAAAAGAAATAATATAGACAGGGTTAGAGCCAGAACGGGTTAGAATATGGACTGGTTGGAATCCTATTCCCGATTGGTGAAATCCCGGCGAAAAAAGTGTCGAGTTTTTAGAAAACAATTCTTAGAGAAAAATGACTCTAAATATAAAACAAATTAGGAGCGTATGTAGAAGACTCAACAAAGTGAATCTTTTTGAGAAGATAACAAAATAGATAATAAAAATATTATGTATTTTGAGTACATTTTAAGAATTTCTGATAGAAAACTGCGACGTGTTCGATATTACTGCCGAAAATAGCATCAACAAAAGGAATTTTTCAAAAGTTTCTACCGAAGAAATTCCGATCTCAATCGACCTATTCGACTTTCTCAGACATTTCGGTATGGCATTGGTCCGGCGGACCTGTTTCCGATACTGTAATAACCTGAATAATGCGCAAAAATTGAAAAATAAGTTTTCCTGTATGCTTTGCTTCTCTTTTCTACGATATGTATATTCAAACATTATTATCAAATCATCTTTTCATGTCCATATATTTTGCTGTTATACATTATGATCGATCAATCCCACTAGAGAAGTATAGTTTATCCAAAGTTCATGAGCTGTCTTTCGATTTTTCATTAAAACAATTTGTTTAACTTGTAACTTACGCTCCCCGGTCTATCATTACGACGGTCGTATACGTGCCGTGAAGCACCCGTTTGGTAGGCACAGTATTACAGGTCGTATATCACTGTGTCATATACGGTATAACGTACACGTTGAAAATCGTACTGTATTACAGTCGTTTCTCGACGAAAATGGCAGTATATATCAACGTTTACTGCTGAAAACTAACGTAACACACCGTGTTAACAGTAAGTAAAAAAAGAAGAGCTGCTTATCATACTCCTTTGTCAGCAGAACCGAAAGCGTCATTCCCTTTCGCATTGCTTTAAATATGAAATTCTCCTTACGCCATTTCAGAGGATTTCTTGTGGGTTTTCGAGACTTTTCCCAAACCTGGTCACGAGGAATTATTATAGGATATGATAAATATACTTCAGCGAGTCTTTTAGAACTTCTGTTAATATTTTGAAACTTCTCTATGATCATCTAGAATTTTTACAAAAGATATTTTGGTTTCATGGCACTATTTTACGTGGCATCTGTTAGGGACTACCTAAAAACTTCTGTGATAGTATCAGGGTACTATGCGAGGATTTCTACGATGACATCTAGGAATTATCGTAGCATATTTATACATAGTTTAGAATTTCGCTCAATATTTTTCAATGTGTCCTAAAGACTGTGTCAGGATTTCTGTAGTAGCTCCTAGAGTCTCCTCTAGAATGTAAAAATATCTTCTAGGGCGCTTTCTAGAATTTTTGCATTAGACTTTAGAGTTTTTAAAATTCTGTTGTGTGAATTTATCACTAAAATGGAATTCTAATTGATTGATATTGTTAATTAGAACATGAGTTTATCAAGATGAGTTATATCGTAAGGACAAAGATGGGTAAAAGACAATAGTATAATGCAGAAGTAATGAATTCCTTATAAAGCTTACTTTTGAAGATATGTTGAAAAATATTAGAAAGAGAAAAAATGCTCCTATATATATATATAAATTTCAGCAAAACAAAACGATAAATGCACACTGGCCAAAAACCTTGCAAGATGCTTTAAATTCTGTATTCTGAATTTATCAATAAAATAAAATTTTAATTAATAAGGTTTATCAATTAGCATAGGAATCTATCAAATTGAGCTATCTCTTAAGAGCAGATATGAGGAAAGCAAAATAGTGTAATAGAGAAGACACCGAATCCTCTAGAAGGCTTACTTTCGAAGGTATAGTGGAAAGAAAAGAAAACTACTATATATAGCAGAATTTCAGCAAAGCAAAACAGTGTATGAATACTGATCAATAGCCTACTAAGACGCCTTTGGCACCAATCACAGGTTACAATTGCCGTTTGTAACCATATATTCCAAAGTACGGACATCTATTACTTATTTTGAGCGGATCTTTATTTTACCTTAAACTAATGATGTGTTATATAATTATTGTGTTGGGATTAAGCTATTTTACTTCGGATGACGTATTATTGTGAGGGTTAATTATATATTCTTTCTTTCAATTGAATGCATTCTTAAGTATACTGAAGATAACAAAGCGATGATATAACGCAAAAGGATTTATATGCTTCTAATAACTATCGAAACGAGATTATTAACTTTAACGATTGTTTATAAACATTCACGTTGAAAGATGATAATTGTAAATTACATTGTTTTACAGTTGACGTTTCCGATAGTATATGGCGTCGTATACTGTTGCCGTACTGAACACAGTAGCCGTAAACAGTTATTGTTTGCTACGGTAATTGATCGGATACGGTCGTAAGTAATTGACCTAGGATGTTGATGCCTCTATGATTATAGACAATATTCATTCTATACTGAACAGATTTATGGACTATCGGCAATAATGAAATACTTTGTATGGATATATTGATAGCATAATATTTCACATATTTGATAGTAGCACTCACAAAACCTTTTTTGACAAAAAGAGACAACAAAATAGATGCATTTATGCAAAAGTCCGACTGGTGAATTTCCGGACTGGCGCTAGTTCCAGCACTGCATAGGACCTATCGTCTATGAAAAACAAGATTAGTCGTTTTCAGTCGATTTTTTAAGTATTATCTGTTTTAATTGAAAACTTTTTTCCTGTTTCTATTTTTTTAGCCATTCTGAATTTGTCTGGACGATTGGTGAAATTGGATTTTGAACGTACAGTTCCTTCTATACTACCTTCATCAATCTTCGCATCAAATGAAAACAATAATAAAGAAGCTACAACATTAATATGGTATGACAAAAACATTGGTATACATGATGATACAAAGAAAACAGCTAAATTACTCCAACAAATCAATGATTATGTTCTTATATGTTCAAATCGTGATGAATGTCTTAAATATGTTAACAATGTTAATACAGAGAAAATTTTTCTCATTATTTCTGGAGCTTGTCTTAGAGATATAATAGATGATGTTCATCCTCTATCACAAATTGATTCAATTTATATATTTTGTATGCAACGAGAAAAATATGAACATTATCTAAAACAAGATACATACAATAAAATTTTTGGAATTTATACTGAACATGAACCTTTATTAAAAGCTATACAAGAAAATATACATCAATTAATAAAACAATTTGATGCAAAACAATTATTTGATCAATCTCAACATTCAATTAGAAATTTAAATTCTCAAATAAATGAATTTAACATGTTTCGAGTATTTAAATATGTTTTATTCCAGACAAAATATGACATAGAAGATGAAAAACGTGAAATGATTGATATTTGTCGTCAATATTATCGTGGAAATAAAATAGAATTGAAAAATCTTGATGATTTCGATAAAACATATAGAAAAACTAATGCTATTTATTGGTATACTAAACAATCATTTGTATTTCGTTTAATTAATCAAGCATTACGTACAGAAGACTATGAAGCCTTATTACTACTCAGATTATTTATAATCGATTTATCTAATAGTCTTAGGATTAAATATGAAGATTTTAGAAATAATTTAACCAATAGAAGTATAAATGAAAAAATTGTTTTATATCGTGGATTAAAATTAGAATCAGCAGAACTTTATTATTTAAAACATAATATTGGAAATATAATAGCAACAAATGGATTTTTATCCACAACTAAATCGAAAGAAACAGCTTATAGTTTCATAAAAACATCTAGTAAATATAAAAATTTAATCGACACATTATTTGAAATTGAAATTGATCTATCAAAAAAAGCAACTCCATTTGTTGATATTTCAAATTATAGTGCCTACTCAAATGAACAAGAAACTTTATTTGATTTTGGTGCATCATTTAAAATCAAATCTGTAATTTATAATGAAACAGATAAATTATGGATTGTACAATTAATATGTGTGACTGAAGATGATTTAAGTATGTACGAAAATGTACAAAAATTACTTAAACAGTTTACTACTCGTACAAATATGGATATTGTCTTGGGTGATTTGTTAAAAAGGATGGGATATTATCGAATAGCACGAAATTATTTTCAAAATTTATTGCATTTTTATGAAAAGAGACATCAGAAAACTGCTGTTATTTTTGGATTCATTGCCAATTCGTATGAGTTTGAAAACGAATATGAAAAAGCTCTTGAATATTACAAATTGTCTTTAATCAACTACTTAGTAGACTCAAACTTGATCGGTGTAATTGAAGTAGCACGTCATATTGGTGAACTCTATCGGATTAAAGAAGACAAAGTAAATGCACGATATTATTTTCGACTAGCATACGATATACTACATGACAATAAAAATGGTTTTTCACATTGTAATTGTCAGAGTGCACAACTATTTCATTCGATGGGATATTTAGAAGACAAATTATTTGTTAAACGTGATTACTATCTAAAGGCAATGAATCTATTTCAAAATCCATCAATGAAATGTCTTTGTAGTGAACCACATCATGGTGATCTTGCTACAGTCTATAAGAACTTAGCTGATACATATTCAAACGAGAACAATGATGTTACTGCATTAGAATATCTATTGAAATGTGAACAAATTCGTCAAATTCATCTGACAACACTAAGTGAACGAGAAGATTACATATGGTGTTTGAAATCTATATTTGAGATTTATAGAAAAAGAAATGATGAAATTTCAATGAAAAAGTATAACGACAAAGCTAAGGAATGTCTGGACATGAACTTAATTCAATCATTGCCATACACAGACCATTTCCCTCAGGTCTCTAATCGAAGATTGTATTTATTGGAAAAAGCCAAAGATGCTAACATATCTGATCAATTATTAGAACACGAATTAAAAACATTAAAATTCTTAGAAAAGAACGATCCATTGAGTTATGATAAAATCATTGAAGCCTATATTAACATTGGTACGGCATATGCTAGAACAAATGATTATGATTGGGCACGTGAACATTATAATAAAGCTATTGAATTATGTGAAACACGCATCAACTCAGATGAAAAGAAAGCAGATTTTTATTATAAAATTGGTAATGAATTTAACAAAATTAAAGATTATGATACAACTATTGAATATATAAACAAATCATTGAATATACGTCGAACAATATATTCAACGTATCATTTGAAAATTGGTCTTTGTTATCACGATATCGCCGTTGCATATGACGACAAGCTAATATTTAATGAAGCAACTAATTATTATAAAAAAGCAATTGAAGTCTATGAAAAACATTTAGATGATAAAGATGATGATGTTTATGGATACAATGTAAGACAATTGTATAGAATATGTCATTATTATGTCGCTATGACTTTTGAAAAGCAAGATGAATACGAAAAATCACTTGCATATTATTCAAAGACATTAAAACTATTGGAAAGTGAGTCGTTAAAAGAGAACGAACGAATTGAAGAAATAATCACATGTTTGTGGAAGGTCATTCCTTTGCACATGAACCACAAGAAATATGATCTTGCTCTCAAGAATCTAGAAGAACTTAAAGATCGATTATCTGATAATTCCATTGATTTAGGAGCTTATTATATAAATATAGGTGTATGTTATACGGAACAAAAACAATACAACAATGCTATAGAAAATTATCGATTAGCAAAAAGATATTTTGAAAAACATTTGAATAAAGATGATAAACATCATCAAGAAAATTATGCTCTTTGTTTATTAGACATTGGCAGATGTTATTTTCTAATGGATAAAAATCAATCACAAACTGCACTTAATTTTATATTACGAGGAATTCACATTTGTGAACAACACAATACAGAAAATAAAAGTATTCTTACAGACGGTTATCATATTTACGGAAGAATTCTTGCTATAATTGGTCAATACAATAAAGCAATTGATGAGATCAATAGAATTTTAAAACTTCAGCTATTTCAAGACAGTTCGAATCTGTGGTCGTTCTATACAACCTTGGCTATATGTTATTATAAAAAAGGTAACAATGAACAATCTTTAGTTTATTGTAAAAAATCAATAGAAAATTATAAGAAAATTCATCCTAATGATGATGATGACACAATAGCATTGTTGTATAGAAACAATGCAGAGTTTCTTTCAAGACTCAGTCGATATGATGAAGCTCTTAAATATGCAATGAGTGCATTTAAAATTACAAAACATATATCATCAATGATCAATCGTGACAAAGCATATACACATAGTCTATTAGCATTAATTTATTCACAGTTAAACGAATATGAAAAGTCGAGAGAAGAAGGTCAACAAGCATTAGATATATGTAAACAATTGATTCTAAATGCAAAAGAAGAAAAGGTTGAAGATCTTGGCGAGATTTACGAATTTATTGGTGAAACTTACCGAAATCAAAATAATTTGAAACGAGCTCACAAATATTATAAGAGAAGTTTGAAATATTTTAAACAAGATTTAGTTGATGATCATCCAGATATCAAGCGTATACAAATTATTCTTAATAAACTATTATTATAGTGACAACACTTGTTCAATTTTCTAATTTACTAAATAATTCTTCATCTATAGGATCTACACCCATATATAATGATAATTTATTTTTTACAATTTTCATTTAAACTTCTCTATTAATCTTATATAAAACTATAGATTATGTATCGACCAATTATAGTTCATCTAGTTTTAAAAGACATTTTTTGCTCAAACAATTCGAATTATACGTTTCTTTGTTGAAATTCGATATATATAAATGCAAGAGCAGAACAGAAGTAAATAAAATTAGTATCGGATGCACGTCTAACTCAGTTTCTAAAGTTAGTAGTAAAAAAACAGACGATTTTCTAATGAATCTTTATATATTAGAAGTCACTTTGTAAGAGGACACATAATACTGAAACAGGATAACATTGATTTGAAGATTATCTTTTAAAAGCACTATTTTCTATGAAATCAAACTAAAAAAAAAAGTTTCAATTCATTAAATGTTTACATTTTTTGACAAAGTTCGCGTATCTTTAAACAGTTCAATACTATGTCATATAAAAGTTCATACAAATTTTATTTAGTTAAATATTTTAATGAAGTTATAACAGGTGTGGCAGGATGAATGGTGGTCTCAGTATTTTGCCGATATCTCCCTCAATCTTAATCCGATTCGGCTTCCTTTTTTTTCAAAAGAAATGTCTTTCAAAGTTCTACAAAATGATACTATTTTAATTAACGCATATAATTTCCATCATTTTGATAAAGACGATACAATCGATTGTTCCAACACGCACAACTTTCAAAAACAACATTTTTATAATAAATGATGCGAGAGAGGCTTGGCACTATCCTGTCGAAAGATCCAGTCGCTAGCGAAAAATTGATTCCCGTATTTTAAAGCAACAAGAAGCACTTTTTCGATATAAACAGTGTGATCGACTGTTCCTTCATCCAAGATTACCAAAAATGTGAGACCCTTGAAACAGACACCGAATCAAACCATTATTTTTTGTGGGAATTTTCGTCTCTGCTGAATGCTATCATTTTTATCGGCATCAGCACGACCTATTGCCCACACTCGATCATTTCGGCTATTGTAAACACCATCAATGTCGAACATTTCTTCATCCAAAAATAGAATATTCAAAGTGTCTTCTTTTCGGAAATTTATTCGAACCCAATTTGCAATGGTTCGATTACTTTTTTATAGGAATATAACACTAAATCGTTTTTTTTTCATTATTTGCCGAACATTTCTTTCGGATACGTCAAGCTCCATCGATATTTTTCAAACTGGTACCTTTTTTCTCGATGTAATCAATCCTTTACCTTTTGAAAGTCTTTACTTTTCATCTTTGGAAAATCTGTATTTATTTTAGATATTTAGATGAAATATGGGGATTTGTAGAGCTATAGACAGCGCACATTTAAAAAAAAAAAAGGTCGAATCGGGTGAGAAATAAGGAAAATGTCGCGAAAATACTAGACTGCCATTTATTCTACCGCACCCGTTGTGTCCATTTTGTTGAATAATGAGACAAATACACTTATCGACCTCCCTCATCTATTGATCTAATTCGACGAATTAGCTTGCGAGGAATTCATTAAAAGTATCTCCAAAGATTTGAAAGTGTCCTCAGATCAGTAGTTTAAGAGATAACTTGTATTTATTTTGCTTGATACATGGCAGCGGCACGGTACCAGTCAGCTTTTGAATGGCGCGTTGCGAGTGACTTTCTTTGATTATCGTCACGGTAGATTCTCAACCGCGATGGATATCTCTGTGTCGTATGAATATGCTTAAATCATTTTTTCATTTGTAATAGATGGGCCAGAATTTTGGTCTAGAGAGAGCTACGAGCTTTCTCAAATTGCTCTTGTAGCCCTGCTACTATTTGTTTATGATTCACCGACGAAAGCTAAAACATAATTAACAACCTACGCTTTCCTCGGTACTGTCAACAACTAAAATACAACATAGAAGTATATTTAAAATCATGTTTTATGATGTCATTACATATTTAAATAGAAAGATAAGATAAAATGAAAAGAAAAACATTTATTTTGTCATATGTAAAACTAATAAGAATTGAAATGATATAAAAGGTTTGTTATTAAATATTTGTAATAGTTTACTATTATCTTCAATTATGAGAGAATTTTCTATTCGTTTTGTACTTTTTATTATTGTAATTCTATCGATAATAGAATTAACTGAATCCATTCAATGTTTTAAAAAATGTACTTTTGATAAAATACCATTAAATTCTTCTCTTCCTTCTGATCTTTGTCCATCTTCAAAATTAAATGATAATATTAACCAAGCTTGTACAGTTATGTTAGGAATTTATTTTAGTACAGGTCTAGCTAACGGATACTTCGACGGTGGATCCGAAACGAATACAACATTAAATTGGCTAGATATTACAACACAATTTTCATTGAATGATACATCGATCATAGTCATTATTCTCTATACATGTTCAGTATCTGATTATTGTGATATCGAATTTGTACGTGAAACATTCTCACCATCAATGGCTCAAATACAAATCGAACCTTTTCGACAAAGACTCGTTTCTCTTCTTTATCATTCGAACAACAACGAATCTATTCAATGTTTTAATAATAACATTTGTCCTCAAAATTCATCATTTTGTTTTGTCGAATATATGTATTCTTCTTATGGCTATGTAAACGTTAAGAGTGAATGCCAAAATCCTGATGATTTTCCAAAAGTTAAATGGACTCAATCATATATATTAGATAGATCTGTACCTTATAGACCTGATGCAACAGGTACATATTATTGTAACACTCCAAATTGTGGCTTAAATACTACTGTCATTGAAATTTTTGAAATGTTAGCTCGTGAATATACTTTACCTATTAATATATCGTTTATTACAACAACAACTACTTTCATGTCAACAACCATGTCAACTAGTCAATTAACAACAATACCAAATCATACATCATTTCGATTTGAAAACTTTTCCATGATTATAATCATTGTCTTGTTTTATATAAACTATTATTTTTTCATCTATTCATAAACTTAATTTGTTTTTATACAAATGTTTTGAGAAATTTTAATAAATACATTTGATCGATAAATTATAGCTGATATTTTTTCCTATTTTAATATTGTTATCGGATAAAATGTCGACATTTACTAATATCTGTTCGTCTATTGATGAAGCTTATTTGACAATATGAGTGATCAATAGAACTGTACGTTTAGACTATGTTTCCTGTTTGATTCAGTA
This sequence comes from Macrotrachela quadricornifera, assembly GCA_022393335.1. NCBI lineage: Eukaryota > Metazoa > Rotifera > Eurotatoria > Philodinida > Philodinidae > Macrotrachela > Macrotrachela quadricornifera. The sequence goes on along the minus strand of JAJEKB010021090.1, from coordinate 959,500 downwards.
AACAAACATGAGAATTCTCCTCGAATTAAATATTCTATACGAAAAAAATCCAAAATAATATGGAATAATAAATGTTCAAAGTAGAATTATGGATTATTCCCCGATGATATAGCACTATGGCCATCGGAAAATGCCATGACAATTCTGACATCCATACTACAACAATTCATAGATGGATTTGAAAGTTGGTGCCAGTCATGAAAATTAAAATTGCAACCAACAAAAACAGAGTTAGTGTACTTTAGCATACATTCAAGGAAAAAGTATAAAGATCCAGTGGAGGTGAAAGTTGAAAATATAATCATTAAACCATTAGATTATACGCGGTACTTAGGTATTATGATAGACAAACGACTCAAATGGCGAAGTTATCTCGATTATATCGAAAGCAAGATCGTTCCTCGGATCAGTCTTTTTAGATATTTATCGAGAATAGCATACAAACTCAACAGCAGGATGATGGTAAACATCTACAAATCAATTGTACGCACAATCATTATTTATGGTTATCCTGTTCTACTGACAGCTGACCCAAAAGTATGGAATCGAGTGCAGATCATGCAAAACAAAGCACTTCGAGCTGTACTCGATCTACCAATATATACATCGGTGAAATATATACATAAGAACAGCAACGTCCCCAGGATCAAGGATTATGCAATAGGATTACTGAACAAGTTAATTCAAACGGTAACTGTAAATAATGATAGTATCTTGAGGGATCATCTACAAGATATATTAAACGGAATTTAAGAGCACCACCTATCCAGTAATATTATATCAACATCGACATGCAAGATCACTAATGGTTCAATAAAATCCACATGAAGATTGTTATATCGGATTCATTCATTACGATTCAGCTATTTCATTTTTTCATATATCACTATATTATTCAATATGAAGTCAAGTTGATATATCGGCATATTTCAACACCATCGATTTATGTTAATCATTTATTCTGCTTCATCTCTATATCCAATATAAGATGGAGTAGGTATATCGGCTTATTCAACCACTATCGATTAATGTCATTTCTTTACCTTACTTCATTCTCATATTATATATGCTTGTCCGGAAATATTGTGCAATTCATGTGCTAGGTTGGAAATAATATTATTCCAAGAGGATAACTCTATAATTTCAAATAGAATACATAATGAATTTAAAATCAAATGAAAGCTAGCAAAAAATGGGTTTTATTGGCACCGAATAGTAAGGGTTATGAGAAACTTTTGATATAGAATTTAAGAAATTTCATACTTTTTTGGAGGTAAAAAGCTAAAGTGCCAGTGATTTAACAATGGAGTAAAATGTTGCTCTTGGATAGCTTTACATGGTACGATAAAGTTCGTCGAACTCTACACAACTGTCTGCATTAAAAAAAATTTAAACAGAGTTCTTAGGCCAAATCTCACTGAAAAACTTTCTAAAGAATGTACCAAAACGATTGCATCTTTTTACATTTTCTATAGAGAAAAAAAATGGTCTTTTTTACAATGAACTCAGCTGTTATCCATTAGTATTCTCATATAAAATATTTGAGAATATACTCATTCGATGCAGCGTGAAAAACTGCGTCCAATGAGTATATTTCGAAGCTGCTGAGATAATGAAAATAATAAGACAACAGCTAATTTTATTAAAACATTGAGTATTTTTTCAATATAAAAGAAAGTTTTTTTTAACGGTTCTTTAGGCTTTTCAAGTACTTTTTTAAACTTTTTAGCCGCAAAAAAGTCACTTAAAAATTTTTAATATAGGCAATTTTATAGAACTCGACAAGTTTTATCGAGTCATGTAAAACTATTCAAGAGCAACATTTTACTCCATTGTTAAATCACTGACACTTCTAGTTTTTCACCTCCAAAAAAGTATGAAATTTCTTAAATTTGACATCAAAAGGTTCTCATATTTCATGGAGAAGTACGATGAAGATAGAATACTCATTTTTCAGGGTAACGTCTTTCTTGTTTTATCTTAATATTTAAATATTATTTTAACTTATCCTTAAAATGTGACATCTGATAATTAACTTATCAGTCAACAAAAAATCATTGTTATATTAGCTAGAAGTCATATCATTGAAGGAAAATCGATAGAAACTGATCATTTTTTTTTTATTTGTTAAAACAAAAACATTTTCGATGTGTACGAATAATATGAGAATATATATATAATGTTATTTCATTTAATGAAGGTTATACTTGAGTTGGATTTTTAAGAAAACGATAACATGCTTCTTTTGCATTTCTAACACCACTGGTCTGTCTTGGATTAGTAATAGATCGTCGAAATTCTATAACATATTCTGGATATGCTTGACCAGCATCATATATAATAACTTCTCGATATCTTAAAGCATTTCCATTATATTTTCTACATTCACCTAGTACAGAATCATATAGATCTGTACTGTTCTCTTTTAATGGTGGTCGACGTACTCTCTTACTTCCTTCGCCTTTGTATTTCTTTTCGTCAAATTTTAGAGCGACATGTACATCACCTAATATGACTCGACAGATAAGAATGGAAAAATTAAGCGATTCTTGATTTTGACACTGGCATGCACCACTGCTACCTATGGAATTTTTTCCACATCCTGGACATGGAATATATTGATTAGATTTACTTGAATTTTCAGCTAAATAAAACCCACCACCAAACATTCCATCCAAATTTGAGACTCGAGGATCACATCCACCATTCAAAATTAAGGAAACTACACTTTGGCTACAACCATGAAATAGCCAATATTCATTGGCATTTTCATCCAATAGTGGTGTCACAAATGGATGATCTTTCAAATATTTCGAGCTTTCACATTGTGGGATATTTCCTTTATTTTTCTTTAGAATATGCTCCTAAATAAAGATAAACAGAGATATAATATTCGTCAATTCATAACATATTTATTATAGTACAATTCTATATCAGAACTGCCAACAGTCCACTTTTTTCGGGCCTGATCTGATCTGAATGAATATACCTGCAACTTAAATTGGATTGGCCTGCAGGCGGAGACTAGACTAATTCATATCTATAACTTTCCAATTTGTTAAATTCTATAATTCTGTATCGTAGATACTGACTCAGTTTCAGTCAGATGCTTAATTTATTTTCATAAGAGTATAGAATAATAAGTCAAGCAGGGTGTCATAATGAAGCTGATGATAAAATGTTTGTATTTAACAATGAACATGATGTTAAAACAAAAGGTAAAACATTCGTATATGATGATGAAAAAGATGAAGACGAACTTAGTGATATAACACGAATATCATCATCAAATATTATTTATTTAAATCAGATGCCGAATTGAACCGAACGTTTACTGGCTCGGGTTCGGTTCGGTTCGTTTTCGATCTTTGATTCAAATTTTGTTTGATTAAGAAAATATTAAAAATGAAATGCATCCAATTTTTTAAATGATCAATAGTACTTATTTTTATTTGTGTTAAAATCAATTATTCATGATTGTTACTCATGCATTCGTTTACTGTAATATATTCTCCACTAATTATAAATGACAAAAGTTATCAGCTTATAGTGCCATTTACTGTTTGCAAGGTTACTTTTAGAGAGATTAGTACTTCCTATATCCAGGTCAACAACTTCGACTTGGTCTGATGGCCTGCTAGGCACCAGGTTAGACTGAAATAGATAATATTATGCAGCCGTTTAACATGTGCAAATATTTTTTGTTAAGAAATTTCTAGTTTTGTATTCTTCAATAGTTTATCCGGAATAAAATAAGTAAAAATTATATATAGTAAACATACTTTTTCAAAACAATATTTATGCCAAAGTTGATTATTGTAGATTCGACGAATATTAGTAACAATAAATTCTGTTGAATCTTTTCCATTAATGGTTCCGTATGCATTATCATGAATTTCAATAGTATCATTTAGTAATTGACTGATAATATTGAATTCAATTGAATTCGATGGAATAGTCACTTCTAGATAACGTATTTCCAAAATGTTCTGATCCCAATAATGCGGTATATCACGTCTAATAGATAACATTTGTTTTTGTTCTAACTCACGTTCTTTATATTTCTCTAATTCTTGTTCCAAGGTTTTTTTTAATTCTTGATGATGCAATGTCATTAATGATAAATCTTCTTCTAATTTTTTTCTTTGTTCTTCGGCGTTTTTATATTTCTCTTCAGTATCATTTATCGAAGTTTGAAACTGCTTTGTAATTAGATGTGGATGTTTTTTAGATAAAATTGTTTTATTAAAATCAGAAGGATGAGAATATTGTTGTAAATGCTCAGGATTTTTTCTATAACATTGCATTCCATATTTACATGGAGGGAGTGGGTTCGCAAATATATCATCGTCAAAATTATCTGATGTTGATATTTCATTCGAATCGTTTTCTTGTTCTTCAATGGGAAATGATGAAGTTTTCACTTGAGTAGCGTCTGCTGAACTTATTTTAAATCCAGGAGGATGAGAATATTCTCGAAAATGGTTGGGATTTTTTCTGTAACAATTTATTCCATATTCACATGGAGGAAGATTAGTAGTTATTTCTTTACTATTTTTATCAGTTTGCATTATCTGAAAAAATTAAAACTATTTTAATTGATGTAAAACACACTGGAAAAAGAATGTGTTCATATACTAAAATCAATGGTATTCTACGTATACTCATTTTCAATATTATTAGAATTTAGTCAAAGCTGCAATAGAGTGAAGAATTCTAAGATGAAATAACTACGTTCTTAATGAATCTTTCGTTATAAAAATAAAAAGTTTCGACTTACTTGAGAAAAGTTGACAATTTAAAATAGTAAAAGAGAACACAATTTTTATCTTGTTGTATTTCTCCATAATCTTTATTACCAAACATGATAATACGTCATTGGTTTTTTACCTTTAGCAAAGAAAAGATAAAAAAGCTGTAAAACAAAAATTAAAGAAGATAAATAACGTATTCTAATAAAACAAGTATCGTTCGCCCTTTTCTTCAAGAAAATTTTGTATGATTATTACTGAACAGAATTTCTATCGTAATTATTTTATATTTCAGTGTAATTCATATATAAATGATAATCATTCTTTTAATTTATTTTTTCATAGAATAAATCTTATTTATTATATCTAAATAAAAGACTATCACTCGCTAGGAATTTGTCTATGAAAATAAATGTGAGTCTTTGACTTATTAATTTGATATTATTTAAAAATGCAATAAAGTTAGAATAAAAGTCAAAACGGATTTTGAGAGAGCATCAATAAAAATCTTAATGATTCAAAATTTTAAAATGAAAATCATATGTTATATCAAATATGATAAGTGGAAAAAATTTTCGTTCTTTAATATATTTTTTTCAAATCAATAATTCTGTGCGTGTTATTCTCAAATATACCGTTTCATTTTCTATAAAACCATGGATTGCAAATTAGATCGAGCTCTAAAAAAAAACCAAAGTTTATGAACATAATTTAACAATCTGTTTACTACATAACACAATATTTTGTAGAGCAAACTTCGCTCTACGAACTGATATATAAAACAATTTTGTTATCATTTCTATTGAAACAGTTTCAATTAAAATAAGAAAATCTGATGATATGAAAAATTGTGTACAGACGTCTCTTTTTGAACCATAAAATTATTTGTTTGAAGTTAATCAGTCTTGAATCAGAAAATAATTCTGAATATAGATTTAAAACGAGCGTAAAATTGTGATTTTAACTGATTATTTTCTGTTTTCTATAGTGAAGAATAAAGAGTAGAAAATTAAGCAAAAAGATTATGTGCGAAAACTTTCACGCCATAGATTATAAAATCAACGTATGAAAAAATAAGATTCTGACAGGGGGATTGTTTTATCTTTGTTTTTTTATTGTCTTTGCTTCTCAAGATTAAATTGAGATGAAAGAGAAGGGTTTTTGTATGTTGTCAATTATATAAGTCCATCAGCTCTAGCCGTAACTTCTGATTGAATCAACACTCTTGCATCAAGTGTTAAATAGTCAATTTGTCCATACATATTTGTATAGTTGAAAATTGGAAGTAGAGCAAAACATTTCATTGTTCCAAAATTGTCCGGCAGATTTGGTATTGAACCATTCAAATAGGCACCTCCAACTGTTAAAGTAAAACGTGGATTATCACTTATCATCGACAAGTAACGACGATTATAATTCGTATAAATTAATTTTGTATTTTGATAGAATAAATATTCACTAGAGCTGCTATTATACACAACACTTATATGAATCCATGTATTATTTTCTATTGACGAATTATCTATATTGACAATTGTGAATAGTTCTGGAAAAAATAATCCCATAGTCTGATTATCAGGATATATATGTAAACTAACAATACATGTATAGCTTGGGACTGATAGTCCAGGAACCAATGATGTTAATTGAAAAACAGTTATTGCATTATTATTTTTGTTTGATTTTGGTATGATTACACGAAGCCAAAAGCTGATTGAATGTGCATAATCATGTGAATTGAGAAGAGTAAAACCATTGGTTTGAAAATAAGAATCGGATGTATTGACAAGAAGACTACTTCGATTATTTGATAATGATCGATAGACATTTTGACTACGAGCTCGAATATTATTTGGTCCAGTCCCACCATTGATATCATCTGTATCAAATTTAAATCGACAAATTACAGTTGATTCGAAAAGTATTTCACTCTCATTTTTAACATCATACAGAATATTTAATCGATCGATTAGACCATAGAAAGGTTGATCATGTGTCACTACATTTTGTCCAATATAGGATATTTTTGTTTCATTATTTTTAGTCATTGTTGTATTAGTTAGATTCAGGTAAACATTACCAATTTTAACACCATTAAAATAGGAAATTGCCAACCTAGTTCGATGATCAAACGTAAATGAAATATACATCCAGCAATTATGGCAAATGTAACCTTGCACAGAATTAACCATTTCTTGAATAGTATTTTTATTATTCCAGTTTGATAATCTTACATTGATCGATGTATCGGTGAGAATAAATGTGATACATATTGAATTGTAATTATTACAATCACTTAATATAGATTTAATTCCATATCCTGCAGCAAGAACCCATGCACTCACTGTAAAACTGGTATTTAAAGTGAGATTTAATGATCGAGGTAGAATAACATATTGATCATGGTATCGATCCAAGTCTAATGCCTTTCCTAATTGTCCAGCAAAGTCGGGTGTTATAAAATGTGTGCCATTGACAAGAGTACCATTATAGAGACCAGTCAAATCTTCTCTTGCATCACTACAATCAAATGTCCAGATATAATCAGCTCTGGTTGATGTTCTTCTAGGAAAACATACTACAATAAAAGACAAGAAATATATTTTATTCGGAATAAGAATTTAAGCTCAGTTTTTTGTATACATTATTTATTCTAATTAAACGTTTAATCAATAAAATGACTCGATTTTCTGTTAGATATAATTGAATAAATCCTGTTATTAACTATCACTGATGAACTTACTGGTCTTGTTTTATGTCTTGATAAGACAATATTCATTTCTTTTCGAAGATTTACTTAAATGTTAAAAACAAACGAAAAGAGGATCTCATCTTTATAATTTCTCGTATTTCGATATTTCAAAGTTTTAATGAAACTGACTAGAAATCTATTTTGTATTAGGGATACAACTATTCTCAATTTCTTATCATTATCTTTAATGATGAAAAAAAATGGTTTATGAAACAAAACTTTTCTAACATACACGGAGGTGGTGGCGGACGTTTTGAACCAATTACTGCACCAACAATAATGCCGACAAGACAAGCAACGATCAATAGACCCAATTCAATCAGAGTTCGTTTCTTCTTGTACCAGGGCAATTTTGTCTTCTCAGGTGGATACAATTGGGCACCTGAATTTCAAGATATGACAATTTGTTTAAAAATACTTTTAGAATTTACCTTTGAATGGAAGTTCGAGTAATGTCTCCAATGGTTTTATCTGTTTTAAATGAATAATATGCATATCAGCAGCTGGACTAAACAATGATTCAACTTCCATGCGAGTGCCCGGTAAAAGAAGTATCTCATCTTCCGTGACAAAATGTGAATGAGCACGAATTGTTCGACCATTAATTGCTTCAACAGCAAAAAGAGTTCTACTACCTGCATCACCTAAATACATTTTATTTTTTAACACAGTTAATTCAGTTGTACATGATGAAAATGCCCACCATGTCACCAGAGTACCCGGAGGAAAATCTTTGCTTAAATCATGTGTTACACCTCGCCAAACAGTCAATGGTGGAACACAGGGCAATTTAACTATAGCAGTCAAGAATAATTTGAGAAATTTAAAATAGGGTCGAAGCTGTTGACGAGGAGCTGTCTTGAGAGTGTAGTTGAGCATTGAATATAAACTACGATGCGGTGTCTCCCATTCAATAGTATAGAGACGAATTGACGCACTCTCATCTATTGTCAGTCCATTGGGTGGCTCTGCAGGAGTTTCATCGAGTGCCATTTGAACATAAAACGACATATTATGAAGAATGTTAGTCAGCGGAACACATGCCTCAGCAAGTGACAATAAAGGTTCTTCAGCGTATCCTATCACAGGTTCAAGCTCATCTTGAATTCCAGTGACACCACCCACAGCGAGAAAGCGATTATTTCTTGCCGGTTCGATAGGATTTGACGAATTGAAATTCTCTCTTGATACTCTTGGGGAAGAGAACGGCATATCACAAACAATGTCGCTTAGTGGAACACATGCCCCGATGAGTGAGAGTATAGATCCTCTAGTGCATTCTACTGTAGGATGGAGGTGATCCTTGATTTCAGTAGCATCGTTCTTAGCGAGAAGACGATTATTTCTTGTTGTTGTACTTGAATCTGATTCATCAGTATCTTCGGTTATTATCACTATGGTTGGTTGATCAATCGACACATCACTCTGAAATTTGGCGTGCGGTGTTGTTACAACTTCTGTATGATTTATATATTTATCATCAAGGACGGTTGTTGTGTGAATATTCTTATCGTCGTTGTTTTTTGCTGTTTCTCGACTATTATTTATATTAACTTTGCTCTTCTTCCTTCTCGAAGAATATTGATCCTAAAAAACGAAGAAGTCATCATTGTATTGAATAAGAAAAACTAATCAAACTCATTACTTAAAATGTGACTAACTCTTCCAAAAAGCGAGGATCATGGTATTATATAGTATCTTTACAGATTATTACTTTTTAGATAGCCTTTTATTCAGGATCAACTTTTGATCAGTTACCATACTACAAGTACATCTCTTGTCAATCTCTGCATATTGAAATTTTAGGTCATAAACAGTCGAAATTTATTTAAAACACCACCAATGCGCTTTATGTATATGCGTCGTTCTTTACTGAAGAGAATAGTGCTATGATAAAATAGTTCCTTTCAATGTTTCTCTTATGAATATGCTGGATAAATATTCCCCTAAGGTCTGGTAGAAAAAAAGGTTCATTAGGTCAAAATACAATGGATATGCTCAATTCGTGTTTCGATAAAGTAACTTTTCATTCAATGTATTTTTAGAGAATTTTCAACACATCATCAGAAAACTAATTAGTTATATTATGTTAATCATTATTTAATATTTCTTTTTTTTTAGAAAGATCAGTATTTCTTAACTATGCTAATTATTTCCAGCATTCATATTTAAATGCATGTATAATGAATAAGATAATTGTTTTAATCAAAAAACAGATGTGAATAGAATGCATTCGAAATTGATTGTTATACAGGAATTGATAAAAATGTTTTGTCCGAAGATACACCTCCAACGACAAATGATATTAATATTGAATTTTATATCAAATGAAATTCCATGAAGAATAGGATTTAGGAATATAATTGACCATTTATGATATAAGAATGGACTATTCAATTGTAGAAAGTTTCAAATTTTAGATATCTAATAGGACGTTTCCACGAATAATTAGTCAATCACTAAAACATCATTGAGTATTTCGACCCTAACATTGTTGTTTATTGATCAAACTTAAAATTCTTTTTTATTAAAATGACCAGCGAAGGAAACTCTGTAAAGTGTGAAAGGCGAAAAAGCGTGACGTTTTAGTGGTTGACGATCCATGAAAATGACCTATTAAAGATCTAAAATTTGAAACTTTCTACAATTGAATAGTCAATTATAATCCTAAATCCTATTTTTCACGGACTTTCATTTGGTATAAAATTCAATGTTAATGGCATTTGCCGTTGGAGCTGTACCCTCGGACAAAATATTTTAAACACCTACCTTTTCATCTTGTGGCTTGTTGTTGACGTCGTATATATCCAATTTGTTTGCGTTTCTACCATATTCCTGTTGCTCATTGATTTTCAAACCCGTATTTCTTTCACTAGTAAGAGACTTTTCTTCATCTGCTTCACGTTCAATAGGCATCTTGTTCCAGTATGTAAATATTTCAATATAGTTTTGTTAAACACGATCTAATCTAGAATAAGTGTTGAAGTATCTAAGGGTAGAAAACTGGACCTACTATCCCCGCTCCATAGATGTGACCAACATGAAATCATAGACTATCACAGACTGTGACAAACATTTTTCATCTCTATAATTTTAACACAGAAGATCTTATAATGTTTAGAGATAAAGGGTCGTATGAACTATGCACAGGTCATAGTATTAATAGAATAGCGTTCCTTGTCCCTTTTAAATAAACTCAGGCCGGGAGCTTTTTGAAAGTCCCACGTTTAGTAAGACGTCGTATACAATAGTTGTATTGCTGATTATAGAGAAAAATTGAATGACCAAACCGGAATGTTAGATATTGAATATCTCAAATGACTTTGCATCTATCAAAAGTGGAGTGATAATCAATAACGATGAATGAATGATTAGGTTTGGTAAGGAAATGCTTGCTGACTGTTATGAATTTTTTGAGATTTTACATGTTTATCTCGGATAAAAAAAGCTTGAAAAACTGGTTTTCTTTCTAATCGAAAGCTCTTTTTATCGATGTTAAAGACTGTTTCTATGAGAGAAAACGCATCAGACTGTTTTATTTAATTAAATTTAACATAATATACTGATAATAGTTTTTTTGATTCGGTTTCTTATCGATGTATCTATTATTAATACAAAACTGAATAATTCTTTATCAGTGTAACTTATTTCAAGTCTAGATATATTATCCTTATCGTTTCAGGGTTGTCGATTGTCTTTAAGAATGTTGAAGCCTAAAAATTAGGCAGTAAAATCTAGAATAATTGCCAGAAAATACTTTTGTATGATTTTGTTGACATTTATATACTATGCAGAAGATATGAAAACTATAGGCTTTCTGTGCGATTTTGTTGACAAAAGTTTTTATTTGGTTTTTTGTTACGATAAAGAGAAGAAAACCTAAAAATAGGCTCTGTCCGAGTTTTCTACGATGCTTCAACAAACTTTACAAAATGTATTGAAAATTTCTCAGAATGTCAGACATTTTTTACAAATTTTGGAGGAGGCTAACGACGGAGGTACCCGAAGTGTCCACTCAATTTAGAGTTCATCTTTTGGTCATAAGTAGACCTCAATAAGACTAGTTAAAACGCCAAAGGACTCGGGCCTGTGGGTCTGAATTCTTTGACGCTTTAACTAGTCTTATTGAGGTCTACTTATGACCAAAAGATGAACTCTAAATTGAGTGGACACTTCGGGTATCTTCCTCGTGAGATTCATCACCGTATAGGACACGGCATCATACGACCATAATATTGTGTCTATCAAAAGTTGATGTACGAGTCATGTAACGGTCGTCATAATGGTATCCCTAAGATAAAAATTGAAGACTAAATACAAGTAGTATAATCATAGTTAACGTTCAATAAAATTTGGGCATGATCGAAGTAAACGAAATAGAAGGGATGTATGCACGCATTACGAATATAAACATATGTGAAAAACTAATTAGTAATTTGACTATCAAGTATTTTTATCTTTTCTTTACAGCAGTGATCACTGAGGCGTAGATTTCTTTTTTTATCTTAGTATAGCAAAAAACTACGCAGGTAATCATATAAAAAAAAATTAGTTAACGGTATTTTTTTTCATGTTGTATACCTAATAACATTACTCATCTGTATGCTTTTGTATTAAAACATGTGTGTATCACATTTTGTTTGTGTCGAAATCATAGAAATCGATTATGTCTTCAGTAAAATATTTCTTATATTTAAACGCGTTTGATTCAATATTTGAAATTTTAAGAAAAATCTTGTAAACTGTCTCAAAACTTGATCGGAGTCGCCATTGATATCGTTTACCTAATTATAGACGAATGGAATATTGAAATGTTAGAAATGATGTTAACATAAGTGAACTATCGATTAAGCTAAAGAGGAAAAAGTAGACTCTAATAGTTCATAGGATTTGATAGAATCCATATGATTCATTGGGATACGTTAAGATCCATAGAATTCAAGATAATGATACAAAAAAGTGTAACATAATGACGTATATAGTGTTAATTTTGTTCTTCTTCGTTTTTATTTTTGTTCTTTCGTTCTGTTCTTGGTCTCAGACCAACATTCGCACATACATATACAATAGATAAAATAATAATTTGAACACTATAATACTTCTCTTGTAATGTAAATTCTATGACAAAAAACAATTTCCTTGAATTTCATAATATCATTCAATAGAACGAAGTCTGTAGTTTATTTGACAAACAATCTTGAGGATAATGGTGTTTATACGTGTTAGAATGAAATCTATTCAAAAAAGAATATATAGCATAAACAAAGTATAAATAATCTAATCTATGTTGGAATACGAATTTTATAAATATAGGTTAAAACGAAATAAACACAGTAATGATGAGGAATATATGTGATCTACTTATCATTTTATCTTGAATTAATACGTCCTTAACATAGATTAGCTTAGTAATAACGTTTTTCTTTCTATTTTGTATAGATAATAATAATATAACTAGATGTTCGAAGTTACGAAAAAAGAGTTCTGAGAAAAAGAAAAAAAACAGTTGTGGTGTTTATTTAATATAAGTAGAGCTTTTCATATGGTATTTGAATGATGAAAAAGAGGCGAAAGAATATTGTGTAGGATATTATATCTAGTCGTATCAATTTCATAATTATACTCATGAATAACCATTCACAATACAATTTTTTTTTATTTGAATGCGAAACCTGCTTTAGACTGTCCTTCATCATAAAGTTTATATTCTTTTTCTTTTAAAAAATTTGGTATTTTCTCTTCTTCTATTGGTCGTTCATGAATTTGCTTTTACCATATGTTTTTCATAAACATAACCTTGTTCCGGTATCTAAATATAAAATGATTTAAGAAGAATTGAGGATATAATCTTTTTATTTAATGTTTATATGACATCATTGATTTTTCATGAAACATTGCATACAATCAACAAGATTAAATGTGACTTCTGTTTCTTGAAACTCGTGTTGACGATTATCTTTATATTCTTTTTCAATTATTATTGATGGTGATGACATACGTTTGACAGATAATAGAACGGTTTACTTAATCCTTTGAGAATGGATTCTTTTTTTATAATTGTGAAAACATTTTTCAATCATTTTATTTTATTTTAACTCAAAATGGCTACATAAAAACCTTATGATAATCAAAGAAAAAGTTTTTTTTTTATCTCTTAAACAAAATGGCAATTTTCAAGTGAAGCATTCGATGTTGGTTCGTAAATCTTATTCTTTGGTATTAAAATAGGTGCATTTTCTTCTTTGTGTTGTCACAGGCAAATGCATTTCATAGTCAAAACTAAGAACAGTTTTTGGTGATGCTAGTTTAGATTTGTTTTCAGAAGGAGCAGTCATCCTATTCTGCGATGTTGAACATTAGGGTACTAATTCCACCGATTTCGGAATTACATGAAGATTCAGAATCGATTCCGGAATCGGTACCAGTTCCATCAATTCCGAAATTGGAAGGAATTCCGTCTGATTCTGGATCCGGATATTCAATTCCGGATCCGTTCACTATGATAACTTAGAAGCATACGATAAAGACTAATGTATATATGATTCCGGAATGAGACGGAATTCCTAGAAATTCCGTGTAATTCCGTCTGATTCCGGATCCGGAATCGCTCGTTTATGTTGACGATTAACCTGCCATCACAATAGCAAACATGAGGGTGAAGGCGACAAGCGATTCCGCCAAGGGGGAAAAAGCCATTCGGACATTCTCATCCATAACCTATGTATTCCCATCTATTACCATATTCTTCGAATAATTTAAATGACCTTATAAAATTGATTTTTTTTCTGAGGTTGTAGTGTATTTTCAATTAAATGAAGTAAATACGTTAATATCAAGCTGATAAATATTTCATAGCAAATTGTATTTAACATTCTGAAGACAAAGAAGTTATTTTACATTCAGAATCATGCTATAAATAATTGTACACACAATAGAGATAAGTAAAAGAGAGAAAAGGTTCATCCAGATATTGCTAATTGCTTCCAACTAGGTCGAATAGCTCTCAATTATTCAAATGTAACAGATTACATTTGAATTCTGTCCAAGTGATCTTACAAGACAATCTGATTGCGTTTTTTACATAGATGCTAATTGAAAGAATACTTTTAAAATCAAATCAGGTATATTATATCGAGTGAAAATTATTTTATAGCTCTTGTGACATTGAAATAACATCATGGTGTAACGATAAATGTTGATTGTTAGTGAGTAAAATTATCAGTTATAAACTATTTTACATTTTTCTTCGTACTAAAATAATGACTACGATAAGAAAACTTGATTTGTTTAACTAATATATATCAATCATCGCACTTCATAGTAATCCTTGCTTAGTCATATTATTGTATTAAAAGTGAAATAAAAGATTCCCTGAGCTAGCAAATAATATTCAAATTTTTTGACCAATATAAGTTTTTACATGAAACTACCAGTATCATTTAGAATTTGAATAGATTAAATATCGTTCGATACATTCCGGTGTTTTTCAAACCTTTCTAATTGTAATATAATCAAAATATAGAGTATACGTTTTAATACCAGAGAGGAAAGAGAGATAAATGAAATAATCAGAAAAGAATATATAAGAACAAAAGGAAATGAAAAGTAACCGATGACATTACCGATACAACACAAAAAATTTTCAAACCCTCTTTCTACAATAAAAAAAGTCAAAAAACTATTTGGAAAATCTTAAAAAATGTCTACAAAGTCATTTTTGATATGAAAGAAAAATACTTGGATTTTGAAAAGGATTAGCATTTTTAATCGTTTCTAGTCCCTTAGGCGTTTCAACATATACTCGTTTGGTGCAGCATGAAAAACTGCATTGAATGACCATCTTTTCAAGTAGCTTACTTGGGATTTCCAGTGAAAAACAGCTGAATTTAGTGTGAAATAGACCACTTTCTTACTTAAAAAAAGTGTAAAAAATGCCAGTTTTTTTTACAAGTTCTTTGCATAGTTTCTAGTGAGTTTCAATCCAACAATTCTAGTTAAAACGTTGTTCATATATACAGTTTGATAGAGGTCGATGAGCTCTATCGAACCATGTATAAAAATCCAAGAAAAATATTTGACTCCATTCTTGAACGACTAGAAACTCACTTTTTCACTGCAAAAAAAAGTAGGACATTTTTGAAATTTACTAAAGTTCGATAGTAAAAGAAGTTTTCATAGCCTCTACAATTTAGTATCAATGAATTTCATTTTCGACGGGCTTTCATTTAATATAATATTCATTATTTGCTCTACTAGAAAGTATAGCGGTACCCCTCTGCCAAAATATTATTTTTCACCTAGTATAATATCGATAAAATAATTATTTTTAGTAAGATTATATGTTCATGCATTTTCCATCATTATTTACCTTGGTTCATGACAATATAACAAAAACGAGCACAGTTTCTTCGTTATTATATTGAGCAATATTGATGACAATGCTTGTAGAATATGAAACATGTTTAGATATTTCAAGAGAAAACATGGATCTTATTTGTTATATGCCATCATTTTTCAAAAACTTCAAAACCGACTTTTTTTCAAATAAAACAACTTTAAACAACAGAAGTAGCAATTTCAACAAATAAAATCCTGTCTACTCTTCTGGTGGTCAAATTTCTGCGATGTTTCCTAATATGGTGTCGAATGGATCTTTGTCATTGAGTCTGCTGCACCACATGAACTCATTCATATAAAATTTAACGAAATTTCGGTTGGTGCCAAATCGATTTTTGTTGTTTAGCTTTACTGGACGCCAGGTATTCTCAATGGCTTGTATATGAGCAAGCGTCAGAGGATCCACAAAGTTGTACTTGTGATTCACTGTCAGGCGTTCAAATCCTGCGGCTTCGATTTCATTGTAAGCCTTCCAGCAGTCAGAAATTATCCTTGTTCCTGGTCGAATTCTTGCATAAATGATGGGCATAAGAGTAGTGGCGCGTCGGTTCGACACAGACACCACAAAACATTACCTTGTTTCGCGGCAAATCCATCCGAAGATCCATTGTTGAGGAAGAACTCGACCAGTGTTGTTCTTACGTCGCGAAGAGACGCTCTCATCGATTTCCACCGTCACTCCTAGGCTTCCAGTCATCGAACTACCATCTTGTCCCACCTTTTTGGTACACATTTTGCGAAAATAATTGTTAAAATCGACCGCAGCATTTTGTCCAATTTCTAGTTCACGTTTACAGAATTTTATATAGATCAATTTGAAGGCCCAGCAATATATGAAATAGATAATCTTGTGGAGAGGTAATCGAGATCCTTTCAGCCAATTTTCCACACGCATCCGAATTTCCTGACGGTAATTCTTCTTCATACAAGTTCAAGACAGTTGTTTTATATTGAGTCTCATCAAATGACCGGTTTTGTATGTTCGCTTCGTGTGAAACAATTCGTTGCTCTTGTAAGAAGGTAACAGCATTTTCTTCAGTTCGAATGTTTCGCACTAGTTCAATGAAATGCATTTTTATCTGTTTTCTCTCATTTTGTTGAACTCAAACGGCAACTATATATTGCCATAACCAATGGAAAAGTCCATTGGACAGAAAATTTCATAGATAGTGAAATAATATGCAAGGAAATTTCTTATATATTCAAAACATAGAAAAGGAAAATTCCAAGAAAGAGAGCGAGAAAGTTGGAAAAAATTATAAATAGAATTTTTAAAAGATGATGACGTATAACAAACAAGATTCGGAAACATTTATATTAAAAGCTAAAAAGATTTAATATGTATATAAATATGGTTGTAGTCTTTTTTTAATAAGGTCCATGGTCTCAGAGAACTCTAGTAATTGTGTAGTTAATTTTTTTTATCACTACGACAACTATTATTCTTACGTTTTTTCAATCATGTGGAACTACGTCAATTTATTTTCATCCATTACCAACTATTCTCAACCATTCCCACCCATTCTCATCCATTCGCAGTCATTCGAATGGCTGGGAATGAGTTTTTTCCCCCTTGGGAATTATTGAAGGATTGTTGAGAATTTCTCTGGATACTTGAAAATTGCAATCTGGCATATAGGTAGTAATTAAAAAAAGAATTCTCATAATTCTAATAATCTCCAGTAATCCTGAAAAATCCTTGGTTGAAACCAATAGAAACCGGATTATTTTAGAGGTAACTTTCTTTTTTGAATTACTTTATAACTCATTTACGTCACCGACAGCTGTTTCATAAACAACGACCTAATCTTAATCTTACACTTGTGTAGACAATTATTCCCTCGACTGACGGGAGGGTGATATGGAAAAAAGTGAAATGCGTTTGTGTATTTGTTTGCATGTGCCAGGTCAAAAAAACATGTTCTTAGAGAAACAATAAAAAAACTTCACTTTGAAAAAGTCGAATCTTAATGTTTCAACAATGGTTTTCGGGGCTGGGAAATCGAATGACACGAACAGTTTTTTATGATTTTGGAAAAACTTTACCGCAAGAAATATTTTTTTTTTTAAAAAATAGCTATTCTTTATGAAGTTTGATGAAAGATTGTTTAGACCAAAAACTCGATCGATAGTATTAGTTTTTGTAAAAATTTTGATAAGAATTTTTTTGACTGCAAAAGATTTCTGCTAAGATAATAACAATTTGTTTCTCGGATTGAGGCATGGATCATATCGAATAAAATAAGTCTATGGTTTTGCAGGTATGTTTTGTGTCTTCATCCCAATCGGACATTGGTGTCGCCTATATTATTATTTAAAACCTGTGATGTTCTATAAGAAAACTCTTTGAAGGGTTGTCGAAGGTATAGACTTGGTATTTCGAGTCAAATTTGAGGTTAAGAGGAAGTAAATAAGCAATTTATAGTTTCTTTTTGCATTTTCTTAAAAAGATTGACTGAAGCTAACCGAAGATCGATAAATCAAGGCTGAATGGCTTTTTTCAAATAATTAATAATAAATAATATGGAACTAATTGTTATTTCAAGGTTGAACTAAGAATAATCGATGGTCATGAATGTATGTTCAACATTGATTCTAATTGAAACATTTTTCTTTGTACATTGTTATACGGCAGAGTTTTCAGTAAGATTTATACAGAAATACGTGAAAAAAAAGAGATGGCTGCTTGATGTTCTGTTGTTGAATCTTCATAGATATCAACCTTAAAATAACATTCAAAGTAGGCGAAGATTTTTCTTAGACCACAATGTTGTGTACTCTACTGGTAGCAGTCTTTGAATAGTTTCCCTTTTATAGTTCCTTAATGAATGTATTAACAAATATCCAGTAATTTTTTGAGAGGAATTTAAAAGAGATGCATCTATTCGGTTCAAACCTAAACTAATATTAAAGGATGTAGCGGTGTTAAATATGAAAACGACTAGTAGTTGATTTAAAAGGTTTATCATAAGTGCAATAAGTGAGATTTGAAATACCTTAATAGATTCTCAAATAACTCGATTCGTGAGGAAAAATAATTTTTTATTAGACACTTTATGTAACAGTGCATATCCAGTAAAGGAATTGTGAATACTAACATAGTATTATTTGCTTAATGCAGCTTAAACAGCAATAGATATGCAGTTGTGTCGTCCTTAAACTTTAAGAAGCTGTCCCAAATTCTCTAGTTTGGGAAAAGAAATTTTTATTATGAAATTGTGGTTTGGAGTGATTGCCACGCGATCGTACTACTGAACTTGGTGAACAAACTGTAACATCTGAACCGTATCTAATTCCATTTTCTTAAAGAAACAGTCGTATAGCGATAAATATTGCGCTTAGAAAGACATGAATATTTGTCTCTCGGTTTTGTTCAAATAAGTAGGAGTTTAGGGTTAGAAAATATGCGTCCCAAACCAGTGAATATGGTTAGATATCTGTGTTAGACAAGATCAATCTCAATCGAAGACAAGGAACTCGAATTTGAGATTTACGTGTCATTTATATATGAATCTATATAGGGGTATTTCTATAAAACGATCATCGCTAGAGTGGATGTTTTGTTTCGTAGCTTTCATGCAATCAAAGGGATTAAGATATAAGATAATTCAAATGAAAATTTTTTTGAATGATAATCATACTAAATTTTCTTTCAGAAAAGGGTCAGCGAATCCGTAGGATGAGCGCTATCTTGTTTGATAATTGTATTTTTTTAGTTATACATAAATAAATAAAGCTTTAATGAAATAGGAAAGATATTTGAAACTAAATTATTTTCTTTTTTCTACATATGTTGAACCAATTAATGCTTCTGTTCTGCTAAAAAAATGATAATTTATAGATTAAAATTATGCTTTGTACAGATAAAATTTATAGAAAAAAATGACTTATATTTTACATGAAATTCTATGTTTATATACAAGATTATATCTCATAAGAAAATTTAAGTAAAACGAAAGCATTAAGAATTTTTTTTATATATCTCAGTTCTGTATTATGACAATTCAGTGTCAGTCACAAATCTATTGCTAACCAAAATTTTTGCCCATCACATTATACATAAACTACTACAGTTTTCAAAAGCAATTAAATTCATACTTTCATATATCTCTTAACTATTACTGCGACGATATGAGATACTATCTTTAACCATACAACTTCTTGAAATATAACTTGTCGGAATTTTACGAAAAGATTATCTTAGATCTCGATCATCTATAATTAGCTCGGCTGATTGAGAGTACTTCTCACCAAATTGTTGTAAATCTCAATGAAGTACCCAGGTGGAATAATACGACGCGGAAACGGCCGTAAATGGTTAAAATACGGAACTTTCCGGTCTGGACACGGTAGTCGTATACGGTACACCGTGTTACGCTCCATTACGGTACAGTTTCGTACCATATACGGCAACCGTTTACGGTGCTACATAAACGGGTCTAACCGCGCACCGTATCCAGGTCGTACTTGGACCGTATCGAAGCCGTATTTGCACCGTATCGAAAAGATACATTAAATCTATCTTCAAATTATACTCCATACTATGGAATAGAAATAGATATGTAACAATACCAATATCAATACTGGCCAATACCAATACTACTATCAATACTGGTCAATACCAATACCATTACCATTACCAATATTAATACTGGTCAATACCGACACCTCAATACCGTATTGGTATTGTTACATGCTTAAATAGTAAGTATAATTATTTTATAAAATATTTTTATTGTTTTATTTTAGATTAATCTAATCGATTAAATGAACAGTAAGTATTATTTTAAATAAAATATTTTTTTTCTTTTTTTTTAGTTTCACCTAATCAATTAGATGAACGATAAATATTATTATATGTAAGATTAGGTAAGGATAGGGCAATGCAAAATTACGTTCTCGTTGCACTTGAGAGAGGCTTGTGGGAACAAGATTGAAAACGGTGCCGTTTTGAACTTTATACAGTCATGTACGGGGGCCGGATATACGGTAGAACGAAGCATACTTTCTCCTGTCGTATACGGCGTATGCCAAATGGGTCAAACACGATGAAAAACGGGCGTTTACGACCGGGCTTGTTTCACCTGGGAGAAATACGATCGGAGACCATCGACCAGAATTCCGGCGAAATACGGCACGTATTTGCTCACTTACAGCCGTAAAAGCGCCGTGTTTACACCGTATACGGCTCGGAAACAGCGACCGGATTCAATCATCTGGGTAATTTTGAAATTTATTATTAATGAAATATGCGTAGTTGATCCAGTTTTTTATACAAATTAAAATTGAAGTTAAACTAGAGCTTTGGACTCATCTTGGAGTCATCAACAGTAGTAGTAATGATCTAATTTTGAAGTTAATGTAGTGGTTATTTCAGACATTTAATTCGAATATTTCGCCCTTTTATTGATTAACACGGTCATTATCAAGGATATAAATGAACTCTTTATTCGAATTAAATGTCTGAAATAACCACTACATTAACTTCAAAATTAGATTGTTATACTCATTTCATTGTATTCTTCATAGTAGTAATGATGTTGAATTGCGATAATGAATAGACCTATGTGACTACGATTTAAAGATATTTCATTAATAATAAATTTCAATATTATACAAAATCCTATGTTTTATTGTTATTTATTCGAAATAATTTCGGTTTTCTGAAATTTTGATAAAATGTCGCCATGGTCACGCGTTACGGAATTTCATTTTTTCGCATTACAACATCTGTATTCTCTCAATAATAAAAGCAAACTTTCTGAAATTTTTATTATAGATAGAGGTCGTTGAGATCTATTACCAGTAAAAGTTTCATTGATTTCTCTCTAGCCACAGCTGAGTTATTCATCAAATATAGACTGTTACAAAATTTCAAAAAATGGAAATTTTTTCAGGGTGAGCTTAGAGTTTAACGTTTTTCGAAGAAATAAAGTGACATAGAAATAGACGTTCTATGCATAAGCTGTTCAGCTTTCCACAAGCTTTTAGAATATCAGCTCATTTCTTAACAAGCAGAATTGCATTGAATATAAAACATCACATAATGTCCGTTACGGAATTTCGTCTTTTTTTTGATGTTCTAATCGGGAAAGACCGAGACTTTCCAATTTCGAATAATCTTTATAGAAATGTGTCTTTTTTCTCATCCAACAGTAGAACAAAGACAGTTCTCTCTTTCGAGTATGCCAGTTTCACTCTCACTATAAAATCATATTAGAATTTTCTTCTATTATTCAAACAAAAATGAAATCTAAAAAAATTGAAAACTAAATTTTTTTGATAAAATTAGTCGAGAATCTGTTTTTAGACAGTTGAGAGACGACAGATCCAGCTCGTGTCATTCGTGAACACCGTGTTGCAGAGCTTGCAACCTGTTTCATAATCTGTCGGTAGTACACTTTCGATTTCAGAGATAGTTATCTTTATTTTTTCTGAGTTAAAACCTTCCTGTTGCGAGGGTGACCGATGACTGGCTGTAGCGATGCGAATGTCTAATGAACAATTTAATATTTCGGAATTATCTCCTACTGTAATTTTCAAAAGTCACGATTTTAACCAATTAGATTAGACTATCACCATCATAGTGTTCATAAAAATGCCTATTATACTTATGTGTATAAGTCATACAATACCGGCGTCAATATGAAAGCAATTAAGCATATGAGAAACATATAGGCTATTTTCATTTTTTTTCATTCATATATGACATTTATGAATGAAAATTAATGACGAACATGACCGATAAAATCAGCCGCTTTGTCAATAAATAATATCATATATAAGAGACTGAAACTTATCAATTATTTCAATAAATTAAGTAAGTCTCTTAACAATAAGTTAGATAGAATCTTTAAAAATTTTTTTCGTTTTTCTTCAATTGAGTAATTTTTTTTCATATTCAACTTGTTATTAATTATTAATTAAATGACTCTTTCTGTTCCAAATGTAACAGTTATTTAATTGATAATCAATAACAAATTGAATATGAAAGAAAATTATTCAATTGAATGAAAAAACATCCAAAATTTAAGCATTGATATATCGTTTTTTTTCGAAAATAAATGTACTACTGTTACATTGGAACAGAACGAGTAGTATACTTATTTCCACCTCAAAATTTTTCCCAAGGGTGTGAGGGTGAGTACTGCCCATTTATTCTAACTATTTTTCTTTTAGCGTTGAATTAAAGTATGTTTTCTACATTAATTCAACCCAGAGAGATACTGTTCTTGTTGGACAAAGACGACGGAAAGACCTTTTATCTACGTACGTTATGTACGTACATTGTCTTACCGCTGTTGGCTTTTGTGCCTCCAACAATCAGGGTCTCTCTGGTCGCGCGCGCACACGTGAATATAAATATATATCAATTTATTTATTTATTTTCAATTAAAATTACACAGCAATCAAAATGTTATAATCAATAGCTGAAAATAAATAAAATTTATTAGTTCATCCCATTAATTTCATGGTATTTCAATATTAAATCGTTGTACTCGTTTGTTACTCAACTCAACAACATAGAGATTACCTTGTCGATCAAATGACAATCCTTCAGGCCAATGGAGTTGATTTGCTTGTGCTCCTAGACCATTTCCACCAACAATAACATTTCCTTGTTGTGTTCCTTTTGGCCAACATACAATTCGAAGATTACGTTCATCAGCTACATAAAGAGTACCTAATTGATCAACTACAACTCCTCGAGGATAGTATACTTGTGTCAAACTATTTCCTTGTCCTTGTCCACCAGCAACAACAATACCTTCTTTTGCACCTTCTATCCATTTCATCACACGGTAATTACGAGTATCAGACACAAATACTGAATGTTCTCGATCAACGAATATGTAATTGGGCGAATTGAGCTGATCAAGACGATTTCCTTGTCCATTTCCACCTGCTACTACTATTCCTTGGGATTCACCCATTCGATATCTTCTTACTTCATGTTTGTCTTCATCAGAAACATAGAGAAATCCATTGTCATCCATTGTCAAAGCCCAACAAAAAATATTGGAAATAATTATTTCTCCGCTTGTTCCATTTTGACGAGGCCATCTAACTACTCTTCTATTTCCCTGACCACAAATAATAAGACTATCTCTCTCTTTATCCATGATCACATCTGTTGGCCAATTCAATTGATGAGCACCATTTCCTTGTCCATGTCCACCTGCCACTATTTGTCCATTTGTTTCACCCGATTTCCATGCTACAATACGGTCATTATTATGATCAGCAACATAAATTGTTTGTTCATCATCCACATATAAACCTCGAGGGTTAGAGAGTCTTGGGTTTTGTCCTCCTACTGTTTGACCATTCTTGTTCCATTTAGCATTTGTAGGAATATCTCTCAAACTGGCACGAAGTGGTACTAACAGAAAGAGAAAACATAATCATCATCAAAAGAAATCTTTCATTTTCTTTGAATTGTCAGAAAAGAAAAACTTCTATAATATTGTTTTTCACTCTGTTTAATGTGATAGAAAAGAATTGAGAAAATTCTCAGTTGCTGTAAAGAAAAGTATTATTATCATATGTTTTACTGATATCCATATCAATGATTTCTCAAATATAAAGAAAATATACATTGGAGAAAAATTTTTTCTTGATAGAAATGGTCTAAAATCTTTGAAAGACATATATATAGAACATTGTTAAATATCATGTATTAAAATAGTGATAGAAAAAATACAGAGATTTCTTGTTCTGTAATGATCTTTTTTCATATCCATTGTCTCATTGAAATCGGAATAAAAAATATTTATATCTCACCCACAAGGTAGTATATTTCTTGAAGTTTTATATAATTTCCAACAGTGTTCTATCGAACTAGTACGCAAGTCCAATCTAAAAATGTTTTCTCTCTTACTTTCATTCTCATTATTAATAATATTCATTTTGTCTGTTTCAAGTAATAGCCCTAAGGAAAATCTTTGATATTTCAGCGCAAGATTCTTGAAAGATATGATCAGGATCCTGTCAGAGTTTCAAAATCGGAAAACTAAAGGATTTTGTTCTCATCTTTTAGAATGTGATTGGTATTCCTCAAAGATTCTTCAGAATGGTATTAGGTTCTTAGCAGGATCTCTAAATGAAATATTAGAGAAATGAACATATAGAGTATCAATCGGTTAGATCTTCAGTTTACATACAGATTAGTTTACTCAAGCTGAATATGTCATATTATACTATGCAGAGGTGGGCAAGTACAGTCATTTTGGAGTACGAGTACAGACGCATAAAGGCGCAAATACAAATTTTGCTAATGATTGCAGAAAAAATATGCCCCATTTATGTTAACAGCAGAGTATTCAAAAAATTAACAATCAAAACGTTTTTTGAACTACCTTTTATTGTCAAATTTCAAGAAGAAAACCTATAGCAGAATCGATTATATTTTAAGCAAGTAAACAAATGTTTTTGCCAGTTAATTTTTGCTCGATGCGAATGTGTAACAAAATCAGACTGAGAAAAAAAACATGTTTTATTGGAGCATTTGTTCCCGATGCTGACAAATATTTCAATCCAAGTTGACATCAGCATGGATGTAGATGTTCTTTCGTAAAAACTAAATCTTCTTTACGATTTTTTCATATAAAAAGCCATCCAGTGCAACCAAAACTTCTGTTCGATCATCATACGAAATCCTTTATGTATCATTTAAATAAGAAAATTAACATTTTCGTTTGTGGAAAGAATCAATTTTCTTCAGCAGAGTATTAGCACTCGCTTACTGAATTGTGTTTGATAAGTCCGCACGGATACTCTTTAATAATTAATAAATCAATTTAAAAAAAGCAAACAAAAGTACTACAGATTTTCTGAAGCACACGCACTTTAATATCAGTATGAAGATTATTAAACCACAGTAATTTAAAAGGACCATTAGGACGTGGAGAAATTAGAAAAGATTACGTCCGAAAAATGTTCTGACATAGAATACGAATTGAAAGATACATCTGTTACAGGGATATGATACCACGCATTACATCTATGCCTTTGTTTAGATGTACACGTCTTTACATATCTCTTAGTTATTCTGTGCTTTTGTTTTCATTCACATTCTTCTTTGTCATTCGATGTACTCATTCGAGTTAATACTTGTATAAGAACAAGCACGAAATTAAGGATAAAGTATCAACGTGTAATATTTGGTGCCGTGACCCTTTTCGACAATTATTCATCAACTACGATAAGTTTCGTTTTTCTCTTGATCGACTTCTTCTGCCTTGTGCTACTGGACTCATAGTGATTTGTTGCTTTATGTGTAATTTTTCTCAGTTATGGAAGAACTAATTAGATTAATCATTAAATTTACTGGTTCTCGTAATCAAAATGTTATTGACTGGGTACAATATATTAAAGAAATATTTGATAGATTCCAACTACCAGCGTCAGACAAAAATCATGCTGTTTCATACTTTCTAACTAATTATGCTGCTTGTTGGTTTAAATATATTAAACCAAAGAGATCTGTCAGAATTCCGTGAATTCTGAACTCTTGAGGAATCCAAGAAATCCAAAAACGTATACACCATTCATTATTATCCAATTAAGGAAAATAGGAGAATCCAAGGAATCCTAAGAAGTTAAGGAGTTCTACGACGTTGCCCATTAGTCTCGATAGGAATAAGCTAAAAATCTTATTGAAGGCTAAATATTTCGCGTTTTATTACTAGGTCTCTTCCCTTTAATCGTAGCGATGCTACAACTTTCTGTGATAATGTGGATGGTACGTGGAGTCAGATTTGTTTAATAATTTCTTTTCTAAAGTTGACTCTCACTCTACAGTGGCGCGTTTTTCCTTAGCCTATTCAAAAAATACAAGGCATCGTAATCGTATATTAGTATCTGTTCGGAAATCGCTGTGAACGATCCGGGACATTTTGAAGGTACCGTTAAATTGATACATTTCTTTATACTTAAAAACTTTTTCTTCCTGACGCAACTAACTTCATTTGTCTTTGTGTGATTACACATACTGTGTCAATACAAGGATGCCTTCACCCTCAGCTTGGAAATAAACCCTTCGTGGCGCACTACAACGATAAAAAAACCCTCATCCTCACCTTCTCTTGCAGGATCCGTCAGAATCGGTTGGAATCCGTTGGATTCCGTTGGGATTCTGAACAATTCGTTGGAATCCTTGTGTTTCCGTGGGAATCTCTTACAACCCCATTGAATCCGTAAGAATGCGTTGGGAGCTCTTAGAAGCTGCTCGAATCCAGCGAACCCCATATCCGGTTTTCCACCTTTCCTAGGATCCTATTGAACTTTCTCGGTTTTCGTTAACCTCCTTGGATTCCTTGAATTCTTTAGATTCTTCTCTTTTCCTTGAGTATATAATAATGAATTTTTAAGTGGTTTTGGATTCCTCAAGAGTGCAGAATTTACGGAATTTGGTCAGTGCTGGTTAGTTAATATTAAAGATTATGATCTGGGAACTCAACATCAAAATGATTGTGCTCAATCAGAACATCAAGATGAATCCTTCATTACTTATGATTCTGTTAACACTGATGTTGAAGATGTTTCTGCAAGTGTTACTCACACTATGAATAGTTTAACAGGTACTCATTTATTTATTAACACTGTTTCACCACACGCTACTCCGTATTTATGGTCTGCTAAACATAATCCGCGTCACTCTTGAATTCTTCACACAGGTCGCGCTGTTTATCATTGGACTCAACGTAAGACGCAACATTATAATAAAGACTTGATCGATACAATTCAAATTTCTTCATACAGCTTTCCTGTTTCGGCTGCTCATCGAGCCCTTCCATTTCTATAATTTCCATTTATACTTCCATGCGAACACATTGCATTCAATACTATTATTAAAGAATGCGATTATTCATATAATCATAAATTTCGATATTATTCTCATCCTGGAGTAATTCAATCGAGGTTTTCTTTTCGTAAATAGAAATATCGTTCTTTAACATTTTTCTGCTTATTTTTATTTCGTTCGTTTCAAAAACTGTTCTGTCTTTTTTTTTTCTTCATATTTTGTTGTTTTTATATGCTCATATAATCGAATGTGTGTGGGCACACATTTTCTACTTGGTAGGGAAGTATGTTATAGGCATGTTAATCACGTACCTTCAACATCGCTTCAGCTATCACTATCTGCTTTCCCTCTGTTTGTTTTTCGCATTCTCTCATACTTTCTACTGTTCTCGTTTTCTTCATGCACATACTTTGATTCTTTTCGTTCTCTGCCTTATCAAAACTGTTTCCCTTAATTCATTCGAGTAAGAACGAACCTACCAAAAAGAATAAAGAAGGGTCCTCTAATAGCATCAATTTCAAAATGACGAAGAAGATCACTAGATCTAGATTTTATTGAAGAAATAAGAACTTTACACAGAGAAGCAATAATTATAGTAGAAGAAGAAAGTTCACATTCGAGATGAAATAAAATACAAAGAACCGTAGATGTCATAAGGTTAATAGTGGCATAAGATTCACCTTCTTTTAATAGAGTAGTCTCATCAAATAATCCAAATAAAGAAACAAATTCTTTTAAATTTTTTCTGTCTCGAATATTAAGTAAAAGATCATTTTTCTTCAAATCAATCAGAATTGAATTCATATATATGATATTACTAGTGTAAAGAGGTGAGAGAATGAACAAAGAGAATAAAGAAAATACGACATGGCAACCGTCATCATACAAGTTTGTATCATACATATGTACGGATGTATAAAAGCGACAGGAAAAGTCATGCACTGTTCAGTATAACCTTAGAGAGTATAAAATCACGCTAGTTTTTAAAAAATATAATTCATCTAAAATCTCGAGTATCTGATTCGTGAGTACAAGTATTTCGAGTATTTTACCCATCTCCGATACTATGTCACTACAATATTCAATATTTTAACTTCTTACCTAAATATAAACGTTTATTTCAACTTATGCAAATAAAAATTATTTAAAAAATTCTAAAGATGCAATGTCATTCTAAATATTTTCTATATGAGGAACTAGGAAATTTTTTTCACCCGCCGTTCAGACAAATATTGAGAGCCTGGTTCTAGTATATTTTTTCAAGGTATTCTCCTCTCCCCTAGCATCAATGCACTTGTGCATACGAATAAACCAGTCCGTAAAACAGTTTTTGAAATTGTCGGTTGTGAGACCATCAATGGCTTGGTTTAAGGCATTCAACGATTGAGTTGTCGTCATTGAACGGAATTCCACGTAGTTGATTTTCCAGTTTGGGCAATGAGGAAAAGTCACATGAACATAAATCTGGAGAATATGGTGGATTTTGATATGATTCTACATGATCTTCAGTCAAAAATTCATTAGCAATCCGGGCTCGATGTGGCCTTGCATTATCATCATGAAGAATCAGATCACGAAGACCAGTCTTTTGTCTTGTTGCTGATACAGTTTTGAAGACTTCTGATAGGCAGCTATAGATATACTAGCTTGCATTCATCATCTCACCAAGTTCTAATGGTATCGACTCGATTTAACCAGATTTCATGAAGAAAATAGCCACCATTCGTTTGACTAAGCTTTGTTTCGATGAATCGTGGTTGGATGTGGATCAGTTTTTCACACCCAAACTCTGGATTGCCCTTTTGTTTTCGGATCATAATGATGAAATCATGATTCATCATCAGTTATAATGTCGAATACACGACGAGATTGACTTTCTGCAAACCTCTTCAGTGATGGCCGACAAAATTGAACACTTAGCCTCTTTTGATCATCACTCAGCTGGTGAGGCACTCATCGAGCGCAAACCTTGTGTAACTTCAAATAATCATGAATGATTGAATTGATTGATGGTGAACTAATCACCAGGGCATACTCTATCTGTTCATATGTTGAATGAGGATCATTTTCAATTATTGCTCGAACAGCATCAATTGTTTATTTGTTGACAAATGATGAAGGACGACCTGTATGAGCATTATCTTCAACACTAAAATTATTTCGCTAGAATTCATGAAAGTAATTGAGGACTGTGCGGTCAGAAGGTGTTTGGTCTCCCCATGCATGCACTAAACGCACATGGCTATTTTTGTATGTTAAACCAATTTTCCAATCATATAAAATCGTAGTACGAAATTGTTCACGCGAGAGTTGAAAATTCATATCGAAAATGATGTGAGGGTGATCCGAAAGAAATGAAAAGATACAACGATGATTAATCATTATAGTAGAACAGATATTCCGAAAATATGACTTCTAGAAGAATCGGGTGAAAAAAAAATTTCCTAGTGCCCCATGTAGATGGTAAAATTTTATTTCTTTTTAAGTTTTAATTCGATTTAAATGCATATATTTGATGTTCTTATAATGTTAGGTCCATGTAAAAATACACTTAGACTTTTATTATCAATGCGGCTCTAAAAAATTTGTTCAGAATATTTTAATTGTTTTAATTTCAGCTCATTTAAAAATATATTGAGATTTTTTAAAATTTCAATTATTTTAAAAAAATCTAGTTGGATGTTTTTCGAACATAATGAACACTATAAGCAATCTTATCGAAAGATTTGCTAATGATCTATCGAAAATTTGTTGTGATCCGTAGATTTTAAAGTCTTGAAAGAATCCTCGTCTGAACGTAGAAAAAAGTTCAACGAATTATTCTATTCATATTTGATAGGTTCCTGACAGAATTCTGGAAAGTTAAGTTTTTAATAGTCTCTAACTGTAAACCTGCAAAAATCCTAACTAGATCCTTGTATTTTCCTATCAAGATCCTAATTATAGTTTTATTTTTTATAAGTAGTCAAAACTCCTGTTCTTGAACAGTGCTCCTCAGAAATCTTCTTATTTTCATGCTAAAATCGTTGTTTGATGTGATTATCATTTCTAACAGGATCATGATATGAAAATTTGACCCTATTTCAGACGAAATTCTTATCAAATCTTGTGAGAATCTTTGATAGAATTCTGTATTTTCTACTCAGAAAAATATCTGAACAGGTTTTTGAAGAAATCGTGAACAAGATTCTGAATAAAACTTAACACATTCGACGCGATGGGGCCCACTGGTGGGCCCCACTTTGCATTTCATATTTTAACCTCTAGATACGTCTTACTAAAAAATCAGCACAGACTATAAGATTCAGCGTGAAAAGCTCTACAATTCCCATAATAAAGCTTATTTTAATTGTGTAGTTTTTGTTTTCAAACAAAGTAAAACTCTGTGCGACTAGCTTTCAAGGTTGCGGAATGATCATTTTTTTCTACATGAATGTAAACTTTCATTTTTCATTTTTCGCCTTTTTCTCACATAATATGACTTCCTAAGAAAAAATAAATTATACTATAAAGTGCAGCGTGAAACGCTCTACAATTTACATTGTAAAATTTATTTTAATTGTGTACATTTTGTTTTCGAAAAAAGAAAAAATTCTGTACAATCAATTTTCGCAACTTCAAAGATGGGTCGCAAACAGTTTTGCTTCTTTGAAAATAAAAAGTATACAATTGAAATAAGTTTTATGATGTGGATTGTACAGCTTTTCACGCTGCATCTTCTAGTATATTTTGTTTTTTTTGATAAACTGTATTTAGAGATGTTACTTTCTATGAAAATCGAATCGCCGTGAATGTGTTAACAGGATCTTTGAGGTTCTGGATTCTGAAGGATTTCGATGTTGAACATCTCAAGACTATTCAATATTAATTTTATTGAGAATATGAACTTTTTAAAATAGTTTAGAAGAGAAAGATATTCAAATTTACTTGAAAAAAATGCAATATGCAGTTCATAAAGATATACGAATTAGGATTTTTCTACAGTATTTAAGATGCTTGTCTACATATATAATTATTATTTATTTTTAAATTATAAAAAAATTAGTCAGTGTTGATCAGATATTTGGAGAAGGGTGAGAGTTAGAAATATGCGGTTTGTTATGTTGGATAGCCCAAGATGAAAAAAACAAATTTTGAATATTTCTTCATCCACTTTTTCTCGATTTTTCTGAGAAAACCGACATTTTGTATGGTTACAGAAATAAGACTAAACGTCTGACTTATGGAACTGATAGTCTACAGGTAGGGATGTACCGAGCCCGAGTAGCTCGGGCTCAGTCAGGCTCGGTCTCGGTCTCGAGCTCGAGCTCGGGTTCGGTCGGCTCGGTCTTAGTTAGACTCAGTTTATATAGACCTGGTTCAGTCTTAATGTTGCCCTGTTATAGACCTTTGAGAGTGCAACATCAAGACTAAACCTAACCTATTTAAAATGAGCCTAACTAAGACCGAGCCCGACCGAGCCCGAGCCTACCGAGCCCGAGCTGCTCGGTTTAGGCTCGGGCTCGGTACATCCCTATCTACAGGATGTTTCTTCTGTAGAATAAATCACATTCATCAAAAACTTTCTTGGATAAATGACACTATTTCGTATAAAATGTATAGAAAGCCTTTTTTACTAGGAAATATGTGCTCAATTACGGTACAACAGAATTTTTGACGAATTTTATGTGAAATAGTGTCATTTTTTAAAGAAAGTTTTTGATGAATGTTATTTGTTCTACAGAAGCTATCATTTCCATAAGTCAGGCGTTTAGTTTTATTTCTGTAACCATACAAAATGTCGGTTTTCTCAGAAAAATCGAGAAAAAGCGGATGAAAAAAGATTCAAAATTTGTTTTTTTCCGGAATACAAATTAATTACTTCATCTTGGGTCACTGTTTTTTTTCTAATTTGAAATGGCACTTATCTCAGGATTAACATAAATATTTTAATATATAAAAGTGAGTATAAATTATTATTTCATGTGCAATCATGCAAAGATATGGAAAATGCTGATGATTGTAAAATGAGATTGTACGTCTTTTCTCTTATTCTGTTCTATATGTTTGAATTTTGAGAGAAAAAAATCGAGTTATAGTTGTTTTGATGATGCACATCTTTCTTATCACTACAAAATATCAGATCGGCAGTACTAACCAATGTTAGACTATTTCGAACCTTAAGTGATATTCTATTTGTTAAAAGGGAATGAAAAGTTTACCAAGAATCTGAAAGAACGGAATTCTTGAGATGAAAGTTCGACAATGTTCCAGATGAGAACAAAAAGTCATTTTTATATTACATCTTTGTCTGTACATGGCTCCTTATTTTCAAAAGAATAATCAAAAAGAATTTATTGAACAATGACAAATAAAGCGACTAATTAATGTAAAAAATTGTTCGTTATTTCATCAATAATTTTTCTAAATTCTTATATTCATTCTCTGCCTCGTCAATCGCAAAATATCCTAGAATATGCACAACTTCTAGTCAATCCATATATCAAATTTATTCTGCATGCGAGTACAATTTTAATTTCCAACAAAAATCCTGAAGGTTTTTGAGCATAGGAGTTCAGGAAAATCTGTATCAATTTTTTTTAAATTCATTATTAAATCGATAAACTATAGTCCTGAAGAAAGCTTAAACGCTTTGATTATAAGAAAGCAAAAGCATTCTTATTGATTAAACAAGTATCTTTCCTTATGTTAAATAGTTCAATGATAACTACCCGTAGTTGTATATTCTAAATCTGTGTTTAATCATTTTTCATTCGATAGATGTATAAGTAAGTTGACTTGACTGAGTATCCCAATCCATTTACGTTAGGTGTATTTAAAGTGCAATTGGGCGATCAAATAAAAATTATTGAAACTTATGCTAAAAGGTCAAGATAGTTTTCGATATTCCATGATAATCGTTACACTAACTCTTTTCATTACATACTATAATTATATGACAGAAATCCTGCTTATAATAATATTATTATGATCGAACAACTAAGTATTAAATTCACCAATCAACTATTTTAGACAGCGCAAACTAAATTTCAGTTTTGAAGAAATAATAGTGTAATGCCTTTGAAACTCGATTAGACAAACTATTAACACTGGAAGAAAAGGTTTAACCATCAAAACCAATATCTAATCTGAAATGAATAAACATACCATATGGGTTTGAATCCAGAATAAATTTTTGAATCCGATGGTTGTTGAAATCAGTCACAAATATATTACCATAAGAATCAAAAGCCATCGTTTGTGGGTTGTATAATTGACTTGCTGTTGATCCACTTTCACTTGAACATCCAATCAAACATTTAAACCCATTTGGTATTGATCGGATGATACGATGATTATCACTATCGACAATAAATAAATAACTATCACCATCAAGTACGACTCCTGTAGGTCTTCTAAGTAAGAAATCCATTGTTAAGGGAAATCCAGCCATTGTAATACCATCTCGTTGCCCTGGTGGAAAATATTGAATACGATTATTATCAGTATCGGCAACGTATAAGTTGAAGTTGACATCGACAAAAATTCCGTGAGGATGATCTAACATATTAGAAACAGGTCCTGGACAACCTGTTCCAGCTACAACGATCGACACCATTGGATCATTGTCAAGTTCAACTTTGACAACACGATGACGATTAGTCAAAGAGCAATAGATAATGCTATTGACAATAAAAAGACCTGTGCATGTTCCATCGACATGTGTTACAAATTCATTGTTCATTGTATCCAATGTCCATTTATGAATTCGATCGTTTAAAAAAGTGTTAGTGACATATATATCACTATTGTTCGTAACGAAAAGACTCCGTGGATGAGTTAAATTTCCAAAGAGATTTTTGGTTGGAGTCAATGATCCATTATGCCAGATAAGAATGCGTCCATTCTCTCTGTCACCTACATAGATCGTATTTTCAGTATTTATAAATAATCCAACTGGTTGCTTTCCAACTAAGCTCTCGTTAGCAAATGTTATTGCTTTCAAAATCCATGATGTATATATACTCAATTTGGGTCGATTGTATGATACACCTATTTAACACTAAAAAGTTCTTCCTAATTGAAATATGGAAATCAATTTTACCTGAAGAGTAATTCATGACCAAACATACAGTATGTAAAAAAATTATTTGGACACCTCATCATACTTATCTT
>JAJEKB010021090.1:912395-924239 GCA_022393335.1 Macrotrachela quadricornifera | reverse complement strand
GAGATATTCAATTTTTATTTTCATAAACTGACTTCTGGTCCGCCCTGTATATGGTCCAAAAGCCACGATACCAAGAAAAAATGAAATATCTCCACTACGACTCGAGCGAACGGGCTGATCTGTTTACCAATAATAGAAGCATCTTCACACTTTAAATCCATACGAACAAGATTAGAGAGAGCCTTTATAAAGTACCACCAATGACCTCAACAATATAATTTTACTTTTTCACAGAGAGGATAGAAAACAATATACTTAACAAACGATCTTGCTAGGCATGTCTTTGTGAATATAAAGCTTGAACGTCCCTCTATCATTGATAAAAGAAGAATCAGCTCGTTAGCTCGAGCCGTAACGGAGATATTCAAAAATTTTCGGCAAAGTGACCTTTTTGTCTATCTGTGAAAAAGTAAAATTTTTCTTGTTGAGGTCAATAGTGGTATTAATAAAGGCTCTCACTAGGCTTGTCCGTATGGATTTGGAGTGTGAACATGCCTCTATTCTTGGTAAAAAAATGAGCCCATTTGATCGAGCTGTAATGGAGATATTCAATTTTTTCTCGGTAAAGTGACTTTTGGGCCACCCTGTATATGATTTGATGCAGTTTCGTGAGCTGATTCCGAATATCACATTGGCTTTGCGTCAAAATGTTCTAATTTTCTCAAAATTAACCATTCCTGGGCAGAAACCTGGGTTTTTGTGAGGCCCCTAGCTCGGCCTGTGTTCCCTAATGCAACATTGCGCTATGGTCAATGATAAATCACCCAAAGAAGAATGGATGGTAAAAATTTGAGCTCAATCGAGCGAGAATTCTTTGTAGCGTTCACAAAATACGGCATGACCTGTTTTTTGACGTAGTATGGGCCCAATAATAATTTTTTTTTCTATCCCATTTTTGGTTCAATCGAAATAATTTTTTCATGCAATATAGCTTATGTGTCAATCATTCGTTTCAGATAGTTTTTCTTTTTAAAATGTTTTGAGAAGTTCAGAAAAAGAATGGTTTTCGTATAATTATCGATTTATGAACAATTTTTGAGAATGGGCATTTTTAGGGGTATGACTTGATTTCTGGAAATTTAGTTTTAGGGTAAGATAGACTGACCATAGACGTATTCATTCCAATATTTGAACTTTGGAAAATAGAACTTGAGGTCATGTCCACCTAGTTGCCCACTGTGTTTGGACAGCATCCAATGATGACAATAGCATATTGTCGAAATATCAATAAATAAAATACTAAGTGAGTAGAAAAAAAACTTTTAAGAAAAATAACAAAACTAACTATGAAATGCTTATTTACTTATTATTAACCTCAAATTTGACTCGAAACTCGAATTCTATACCTTCGATAACCCTTCGTAGAGCCTTCTTATCAAACATCACAAGTTCTAAATATTAATCTAGACGATACCATTTTCTGATTGGAATAAATACACAAACATACTGACAAACTTTACAAACAAGCATATCTGTAAAACTACAAACTCATTTTATGCTATATGATCCCTGCTTTGATTCGGAAAATAAATCGTTATTTCCTTAGAAAAAAGCATTCTGTAATCAAGAATTCCTTTCAAATTTTTATAAAAACTAATGCTATCGATCGATTTCTTGATCTAGACAATCTTTGATCAAACTTTATAAAAAAATCGTTTTTTCTTAGTTTTTTTTTAAAAACAAGTAACGCACGTCAACGGTGACTCGCTTAACTCTTCACTGAATTCATTCTATCTATTTCGAAAATCATTGACGGATAAATGATCGACAAATGTGACGGAATAGCCAGCTCAGTTTGAATGAATCTTCCACATTTTATGATTTTTAAAACCAAAACTATCAATCTTAGATGCGAAAAATATCAAGCACCCACGATTCTGATGCATTGATAGGATACTACCATAAATTGCCTGAATTATAGTTCAACTGCAGTTTACAATGAGAAACTGAGACAAAACGTAACGTTTCCATTGATTGCAGTTAAGTTACTTTAGTCTGACCTAGTATCCTGACGAGGAAACCGTCCCAAGTGTCCCCGCCCGATTTCGGTCGTTTACGTGCCAGCCGATAGAGGACATCGAGCTGGTAAAAAGCCTAAATAGATTTGCGCTGAGTCCTCTTTCTTCAAAAGTTATGACGATTTTACTAGATTTTCCACCTATGGCAGCGGGACGCTAAAAAAATCAAACAAACGAATTTCGAACTGAAATTTTACCCATACATAAGTCTAATGACCCTTAGAATATCCTGAAAGTTTCAGCCAAAAAGAATGTTTTTTACTCGAGATATTGAGTTTTCGAGTAAACTCGATTTTTGTGATATATCTGTGGCGAACGACTATTTCATGGAAATTCAATATCTCGAGTAAAAAACATTCTTTTTGGCTGAAACTTTCAGGATATTCTAAGGGTCATTAGACCTATATATGGGTAAAATTTCAGTTCGAAACTCGTTTGTCTGATTTTTTTGGCGTCCCGCTGCTATAGATGGAAAATCTAGTAAAATCGTCATAACTTTTGGAGAAAGAGGACTCAGCGCAAATCCATTTAGGCCTTTTACCAGCTCGATGTCCTCTATCGGCTGGCACGTAAACGACCGAAATCGGGCGGGGACACTTGGGACGGTTTCCTCGTGAGCAAACATACACACACAGAATTATATTTTTGATATGATTTTCCCTCTCAGTCAAGAAAACAGGAATACAACATTTCGCCGAAACTTTTCATTGAGATTTCCCGTAGCATTTGTCCGTTACGATCACTTGAGATTCACAAACTTGATCAAGTCCGGTCTTGTACAAGCTAACATACTCAATGAAACAATCGGCGAAATCAACAAACCAAAGGATGTTTGTTTTAAATTTCATGACTTTATTATTCTGTTATTCGTTGTAAAGAACAAACTCTTCTAGATTGTGCTTAGTGCAAAAAGACCCTTTGATATTATCATTTGATCGAAGACATTCATCTACATTTGTAATGCATCTTTTGAAATATTATGTTCTATACTTTATTGTTTTCATATTGAATAAAGTCGAAAATATTGGTAGATGATGCATTTCTATATATGATAATCAATATTTTGATTCTTCGATACTACTGAACAGCAGAAGATGTCATATCTAGAGAAGCTTAAATATTGTCAATAAAGCTCACCAACAAAAAATGAAAACTTATTTTCTCAAGAGATCTAATGCCATTAATTCATATAGTATCATGCTTTTACATGTTCACAATGCATAAGTTAAAAATTTTATATTTCTGTAACGGTGCATGAAAAGCAGCTAATATTTTAAATTTATTAACTTCTCGGTAAGATAATATTAGTATCAACCAATTCGCTTATCAGTACACACTCTTCCATTGTGAGATTTAAGAGGAGGGAATACGTTTGACGAGTACTACGTATATGTACAGAACATCATGTGTTACCTTTGTACAAACTTCTAGAATCTTTAGAAACGATACAATCCATAGAACTTCTTTGACAAATATATAGGTCAATAACAGTTAATACGTTAAACTGTATCGAAATAAGCTGAGAAAAAAAAGAAGTCTGGCATTTATTTTTCTCTTATCTTTTAATAAATATGGAAAAACATTTTAACAATGTAATGAAAAGCTCAACTAGTATTTTGTTAACGTTGATATGTAATTTTCAAGTTATGAAATTGATAATTGTGTCTAAACTATCGATAAATACGAATATAGTCTATTATAAGGTCTGGTTGAGTCCATGTTGATTGCCAATTACTTCTATTAGCCCAAAATGCTGCAGCACTACCAAAATCCCAGTCATTTACAGGAAAATATCCATTTATACCACCGACAGCTACGTTAAATATCATGTAAAAGGGCTGGTTGAAGGGTGCATTCGTACCATTACCAGCCCATGGATTCGAACCAGTCAAATTAAACTGTTCCCATAGAGGCACGCTCATATTCACAGTCAAGACACGGTTACTATCATTATCTATATAGGTATAGAGACCAGTGGAAGTCCATTTCAAGCCATATATATGCCATTGACTTGTGAGTGTATTGTTATTATCTGTGTATCTTTGTGTAGTGAGAGGCCACTGATCAGCATTAAATAGAGTACCCCAGTGAAGTGTTGAACTAAAATCGTTGTTTCCACCGGCTACATAGCCTGGAGCATTGCCCCTTGATTCCATGATATCGATCTCTCCACTTAAAGGCCATATACCATATACACTGTCTTTTGGGAACATCCAAATAGCTGGCCAGAGCCAATTCCCGATAGGTAACATTGCTCGAACTTCAACTCGACCGTAAGTAAATGAAAAGGTAGAGAAGATTCGAGCAGAACGAATAGGATTAATAATCCCACCATTAATGGCAGTACGCTCGCAGCCAAAATTACTCGCATCGTTACATTGACCTGGATAGACACCTGGATATGGTGTATTAGTACCATATATGGTTTTTGTAGGTCGAGCATCGAAGGAAAGCTCACATCCATTATCCCAATTTACGGGTGGAATACTGAAATTTGTACACATCGATTGTTCGAACCAGTCAACGGTGTACGTGGGATGAATGTGAAGATAGCCGTTCTGGACGAAAGAGTTCTCAGTGTCCGGTACATACATTTGAAACTCTCCATTGCCACCACCGCTCATAGTTACTAAATATGCCCATTTGCTACTGTTGTATGTATCAAACTCGTCACTGTAGTCAAGCACAAGACAACCATCGCCGTATGGTGAGGTCACGCAAGTTGATGTTATTTCTATAAATATGACATCAAAAGTGTTGACTTGAAATAGATGATTAACTGAGAGCACTTTGCAGAAAAATTGCGTGTGATATCTTATGTAAAGGACCCTAAACAATGGTTGATTTCTGTCATTTAGTTTAGTAAAGCTTTATAGAATTTATGAGTTGATGAATATGTGCCTGTGCAGCAATTTTGTTGGTCAGACCTGGTCTATAAGAGCTGAAAGCTTTATTCTTTTGAGCTCTTCATCTTTCGTAAAACAGTCTGAATTTATGAGGATACATTCTTGAATGTTCATTTTCTTGAAAGTACGAATTTAGTGCATCTTGTTAGGCCTTAGTGAGCTGTGTCCATCATAACGAGAACTGATGTCCCTAATCTATTTCTAGGGCGTTCTAATTTCGACAGATAGGAATAAACTCAAAATACTGTCGATACTGAAAATCCGAAATTCTGACAAGTTTTCTTGACAGCTATCAAGTTTTTCTTGGTTACCGTATTTTCAGTCTAACTCCATCAAAACAAAATATTTCAAAGAAATTTTTGTACTAAAATGCTTAATATTAGCAGCTTTACAAGCTCTGAAGATTGCATTACAGCCAGAAAATATGATTGCCAAACTGTGGGCATATAGCAATATGACTCTGAAAATGTGCGATCTCTTTCATAAGTAAGCCAGGGCCTGAATTCGTTTTATGGAGAACATATTTCACTACGATCTACAAAATGCACTAAGCTCCCACTGTCAAGCGAGTGGACGTCGGAGAATATTTCCTCGTTAGTGTTAACATATGTTTTGAGAATGAATTTCTCTACAAGAATGCAGAATCTAATCATGTATAAAATTGAATTGCCGAAAAACATCACTTACTTGTAGTTGCATCTGTCGACGTTAGAGCTATATCTGTAGCAACTGACTCAGAAGTCGTAAAGATAGATGCTAAAAGAAAGATAACTCGGTATCAAAGATTATAATACATGAACAATCGAAAATACCTTCGCTGGATTCCATTGTAGTTGTATTGATCACAGCGGAATCTTAAAAAACCATTAAATGACAAGGGCTCACAAAAAAAGCAAAGGTTCTTTTATATATAGTCACTGCCGTACTTTTTGTTTTTGTTAAAATTAGAGAGAAAACTATAGCGACTAGTGCAGAAATCATAAAAAGAAGGATAATTAAAAATTTAAAGAATTTTCCTCTATCTTCGTCACGTCTAGACGTTATAAAACTGAGATTAAAATAAATAATTTATTCATTTATGACACAATTAAAAAGATTAATAAGATAGAGAACTAATGTATCGGTCAATCGCTATTTTATCGATGTACTGGTAGATCAGTTAGTCTAGAGTCGATGTTACTACTAAATTCCTATGGACTAGTTGACCGTCGTATGCTTTTCATTAGTGCATATTACGTCCACTAAATATTATGAAAGACTGAAAAACCGCACCTGAGATTATAGTTGTTGTAGCAGTCGTTACTGTAATTTCAGTTGTAATTTCTGCAACTGTCGTTGCTGTAGTTGTAGTTAATGCAGCTGTAGTTGCTGCGGTTGTAGTTCCTGCAGTTGTAGTTTCTGAAATTGTAGTTGCTGTAGTTGTGGTTGTAGTTCCTGTAATCGTAGTTGCTGCAGTTGTAGTTGTAGTTAATGCAGCTGTAGTTGCTGCGGTTGTAGTTCCTGCAATCGTAGTTGCTGTAGTTGTGGTTGTGATTGCTGCAGTTGTAGTTGCAGTTACTGAAGCTGTAGTTGTTAGGGGCACTATAGTAGTAATTGTAGTTGCTCTTGTTATCAACGATGGATCTTGAAAAATAAACAGAAGCAATAATAATAAGACAAATATTTTAAAAATACTGTGTTGTAAAAGTATCTATAATCGATTATGAATCTGGAGTACTATTGTAGGAACATTAAAAAAAAGAAAAGAAAAAATGCTTCGATTTTAGAAATTTCTGACTGTTGTACGATAGAATCACATGATACTTATTGAGTTATGTGTCGTTGTTATGATAACCTCGACGAATTGAAATGCCTTTCTTAAATACTGGTAGATGGGACGCATGTTTTTCAAGTAGCCAGTACAGCTGAACAATTGAATTGTTCGATATATACTACCTAGATATTATGCTATTCGAAACTTGATGTAATCTACTATGAAGTGCTCTTAAAAAAGTTATTAGCGGTTGTCTGTCTCGCATCATCCATGCAATCACGCACTGACTACGCTGTAACATATACAAGACCTTGTGGCTGGTATGTGATTAGTCACTGCATACAAGAAGTTCAAATGATTGCACTAAAGAACTCTGAGTCTGGGCGATCTAGTAAGTGTTTCTTCCATACAATTTTGTATCTAATAGAAATGACTCAATAAATAATTTTTTGGTAAAGCATCTCTATTTATATCTCTTCGTCAGCAGGTGTATATGTATTTACGAACTATTTCAGTCAAAATTTCATATCGCAACAGCTATGCTCTCAGTTTTTTTTTCTTGCAAGTTCTTTCGACAGTTCTTTTATATGATTCATTGAAAACACTGATAAACGACATTATATTTACTTGTCTGTCAAAAACTTGTTCAACAGTTTTATTATTCATCTCATAATATAATTATAAATTCTTTTAGTATATCTCTACGAGAAAATATTGTCATTGTCCTGGATGATAAAAGACTAAAGTTTTGACTAAAATCTAAGTACGTTTCACGTTTAAAAATTTTAAAAAAAACTTTATTCCTTCACTTATTTTCTCCTGAATAAATAATTGAAAGTTTTACCTGATAAAGACGATTCGAATGATGAGAATCGCAATCGAACAGAATATGTTTGACTATTATCAAATTCTATTGACAATATTATATCGTTATAAGTAGTACCAATATTAGTTTTATATACGGCGATAGATTTTTT
This sequence comes from Macrotrachela quadricornifera, assembly GCA_022393335.1. Lineage (NCBI taxonomy): Eukaryota > Metazoa > Rotifera > Eurotatoria > Philodinida > Philodinidae > Macrotrachela > Macrotrachela quadricornifera. The sequence goes on along the minus strand of JAJEKB010021090.1, from coordinate 916,585 downwards.
CTTGCAAAACAGCGTGAAGCATCCCAGTGAATAATCGATTGATAATGATATATACAACCAATTTCCTTCTATATCTAGATCCGTTCCATTTTGATCATTATTTGTCCTAAATTCGAAATAGCATGTTCTTTTTCTTTTCATTTTCAGACGAAAAAAATAAATAAAAAGTAGTCTTCTTGAGATTTTGAAAGCAAAATTTACAGGATTATACGATATTTTGCTTACTAATTGTATTTTGGTTATTAATTATTCTATACGATACCCAATTTTTGTTTTGTTTTATTCGTCTCAAAATAAACCTAGACACAAAATTTGTCTGATAATAAGGAAGGAAAATACTTGTTTTTTCTAAGCAGAGGACAAAAGAGTACCGTCTTCATTCTCTGAAGACAGATCGTAAAACGACTAGCAACTACGATCAATACACACTGTGCTGATTGTTGTCTCTTAACAATGTTCGTTGTTGATCGTGGAACAAATAAAGCATTACTGATGGTAATTCCTGTAAGATAAACTGCATTCATAAACTAATAATACATTAAACAAAAAATGAGAGAAGAAATAAAAGAAAAAGGTCAACTTACATCATTCTCTAATTTTTTCAAATTAGTGACATATAAAGTAGTTCCATTTGTTATATTGGATCGATATCTAATAATAAACAAAGCCGCAGCTGAAAAAACAATAATCCATTACAAAATAAATATTAACATTAATAAAATAAAACATGCTTGAACTAATATCAACATTGTTCAATTCTTTATTTGGAAGATAAACAGGTATAAGTGATAGAATAATCGTCGCTACTATCGCAAAGAGTAAACATAATAGACAGAAAATGGCTGTCAGTAACTTGTATCTCCATGACATGTCGTACCATTTTCTAAACAAATATATATATATGAATATCTGCAAAATTTGAAACTATTTTCTTCTACAGTTCCACAAAAAATTATAAATTCTAAGATTCATTCATATCTAGTAACATAAATTTAGCATCCTTCTCAACTCTTTTGAGAGATTTGATTAAAGTATAAAAATGATCATCAACCTTATGTTTGAATTTGTGGTTGGAAGTCGGTCTGATTTATTATCGTCAATGTTAATGATTATATTCATTTTTGTATTTCCAAATTTTATTATATCTAAAATAAAAAAGTATAGGAATATTTATTGTTGATTGTGATTATTTAGCTACAAGTTTTTATTCCTTACCGAAGAAATCATATGATTATTTAAATATTCATATCTATCTATTGATCTAAAGGTAAATATTGATCAAGGATGTTTTTATCACCAAAAAAAAAAGGTAAACCTTGATAGGCATGACTATTGTCATGTGCATTATATACAAATTTCGAATAATTGAAATATTAATCAAATATTACAATAGTTTATCATTCTATTCGTTTTTTACTTTTACACTTTACAAATAAAAGATAAATACACTTGTATAAGATAAAAAGAAGAATAATGATAATAATACAATATATAATCATTGACAAGGTGCCTTACTCAATAATAATACAAATATAACCTTAACAACAAGATTAAACTATGAACAATGTTTAGAATAAAAAAAAAGTGATAGACGATCATCATTTCTAGAAAAATATTAATGAAAAAGAAAATATTAAAGTATTAAATAGCAAAAAAAAAATATCAAACGAATCATTTGAAGAGAATGAAAAAAACTACAGGTAACAACATGTGAGTGCACTCATCAAGAAAACTATTAATATTCACAATATTTTAATTGCATTCATTTTACTAAAATTTTCAAATCTTGTGGGCTATATCCCATCATTTGCAATAAAGATTAGTTTTTTCCATTGATGACGGTAAGGATATGTGGGAGAAGGTGAATGCAAGGTGTGTGGGTGATGATGAAGGTAAACGTTATTTTATTTTTATGTAATAAAATGTAAAAGAAAATTCTAAAAATAAATCTTTTTCTTTTCAAACTTTTGAGACAATATATTTGCTCAGTTTTTAGTCATGAAAAAGTATTTTAGAAGTGTTAAAGACGCTGAGTTAGAAGTTGAATTAGGTACTTTTTTTGAATATGAGCTAAAAAAATTGTTTTTCAAATTTTGTTCGAGAGTAATCAAGGCGTTTTTTGAAAAATTTTGAAAACAATAGTTTGGGCAAAAAAAAATTCTATACATTTTCGTATTTTCATTATTTCGATTCGAAATCTAAGGTTGTATCCGTCTTTAATATATCAGCTTGTGAGGCAAAATCTAATCTACAAAATAAGCCATCCTAGTTTCTTTTTGTCTTCTACTAAGACACCAAAATATTTTTGTTTTCTTGTCGTCTTCACTGTATAAAAATCAAACCGAATTCTTAACGATAATAATCGAGGATTTTTCAATATAAATTCGTTGAATAAAATAAACGAAAGAAGATTTATTAAATAAATAAAAGACAAACAACTAGACCTTTCGACTCATCTGGAATCATCGTCAGTAGTAATATATCATGTTATGTTTGAAATGATGTTATTTTATGGGTAACTAAAATCATGCTAGAGTATAGTAAGTGCAACACAAAGTTACCTTTTTTCGGATTGTGTATTCAGTGGATGGTAGTCTTTATTTGGTATTAAGGAGGAAGTGTTTTATATAACTTCGTTTGGAAACTACACACTAAAAATAAATGTCTCGTATATAAAGGATGAGCCAAAAGTCTTGATCGCTCTTAGAAAAATCGTTCGTTCTTCTTTATAGTAAATCGTGAGGTGCTCAAACTTTGGTACTTTATCCTATGTAACATAGTGAACATTATTCTAATTTTTCGCCCCTCTATCCTGAAAAATAAGGAAGATCTTACTTTTTCCATATCTTAAAAACAATAAATGGCCCTCCTTTACATAGCATTTTTGTACGACTTGATACGTGTTATGAATGAAACAAAATATATCACAAGATGCAGCGTGAAAAGAGAAGACAATCTACACAGTAAGGTATATTTAAATTACATAGGTTTTTGGTTCCAAAAACAAAGCAAAACTTTGTGCGATCAGTTTTAAGGATACCGCCCCCTCCCTTCCCGGCACTTTTTGAGAACGGCTCATCAGAAAATTTTGAAACTTTCTGGGCTGATAAATCTCGGTGAGTAGAGCAAAAGCTGTCATAGACTCGAGATTCCCCAATCCTGCCTAATAGGAAATATCAAGGTCCTAAGGGCTAAAAGACCCCCCCCCCCCCTGCTCCTTTTTCAGCCATAGTACGTCCGATAGGACTGGACATTTTTTACAGATACACTAGACGCTGTTTGAGGAGAACGGGGGCGAATCTCCACTTTTCCCCCCAAAAACTCGATTTTCTGGAAAGACGAAATAAAATGAAAATTTTGATGTTTTTTCATAGAAAATGATAAATCTTTCTAGATTTTTCGATACTTTATACCCACATATTAGTGCTTGAAATACGTCCAATAATATGCCGAACAAAAAAAAGCGTAAAATGAAAAATTTGAAAATTTTTGTTTTCGGAAAAGGACGGGGGTACCCTTAAGTAAAGACGAAATGCAGCATGATGTGTATCATCTCTAAGCAGAGATGTACATTGCGGTGTGACGGCGATAGCTTCTCTGTGAAAGAAATTTCCACATAATCTCTATGTTGATGTGTGCTACATACTAAGGCTTGACGAATCTGACCGATTAGCAAGAGCAACTATAGTATAAACGGGTCGCACCCTTGAAAATACCATCGAGGCGGCAGTGGCAGATTCTCAGCCGCGATAGACATCTCAATCTTTAAGATTATTAATTTTGTTTATCAATATAAGTGAAATACTTGTAGTATTTTAGTGATTATATTTACCTTTTCACGCCCACAATTAAAGATAGAAAAGTGTTATTCTAAGTAATAATCATTTATAATAACAAGTAACGCTCGTCTGAAGACTCGCTCAGCTCTTTCTCGTAGAAATCGTGTTTCTAAATTACCGTCAAGCAATTCATTTATAAAATTTTAAAAAATCGAAGTCAGATTCAAGTTCCTGGACATTAACGGTTGTTGACCAAACTTCATAAAAAACAAATGCTTTTTGTTAAAAATTTATTGTTTGTTTAAAAAATTGATCTTCAAAAAATTTTTATGCAACTGACTTCAGATTTGAATTTCTCGTCTTTGATTACACTTCGGTCAACCCTTAAAAAAAAAATTTTTTTTGTAAAAA
>JAJEKB010021090.1:867281-912385 GCA_022393335.1 Macrotrachela quadricornifera | reverse complement strand
AAAAAATTGATTCTCAAAAAAATTTTAAAAAACTAACATCAGATTCGAGTTCCTCAACCCCAATTACCCTTTGGTCGAGTTTTATAGGAAATATTAATAAAATGTTTTTTTGACCTTATGCGGACATACAATCAATCAATCAATCCATCAGACAATTTATGTTTACTGGACTCTTCTCTACAAGAAAGAGAATAATAATCAGCAATGGTGTTCATCACCCACCACGATGAAATCATCATTTCGTGATAAAACACCTATTTTCGATGAAAAATACCAAACATCACCAATTCCTAACATCGATTGATCAATGCTGATACCACATGATCACCAAACAAACTTCAGATTCGAACTCCCTGCATCGAAATACCTCTAGAAATGCCTTTTTCGAAAAATCAGTTTTTGATGTTTTTTTGACCCTGCGGACACACAAGCAATCAATCAATCAATCAAACAAACAATTTATGTTTCTAAGACTCTTCTCTACGAGAAAGAGAATATAAAATTATCAATAAATCAGTTTATTATTGAAGGTTGTATAGATTTTATTTTAAAATAAAATAGTTTTGATTTTAGATTTATTTTCGATTAGAAAACGTTATTTTGCTGATAAAAGATGACTGTTTTTTGTAAGTAGATACAATCTCGTTAGTTAAAAAATTTTCATCATAATCATATTCTCGTTTAAAAAATGATAAATATTGATAAGATTTTATTATTTGATATATTTTGTTAATTTGATTTATATCTAAATATTGAGTAATTTGATGAATTAGTGTTCCCTCATTATAATATGTCGCACATCCACCTATTCCATCATTGTATATTAATAAAGTGTCTAAATTTTGAAAAACATTCATCAATTTCATGATAAATTTCGCATATTCTACAGGTTTTTTCCATTGATAGTTTAATTTAATAGTTATATGTTGAAGATTTAATAAATAAATATAATTTATTTGTGTTAATCTGTTAAGTTCTAAAGGTACATTGAGATCTAATCGTTGAATTGTTTTACATAATATTTGAGTTAATGTATCATTTATTAAAGGATATTCTTTCCCATTTAATATTAATTGTGTTATATTTGGTAATGTATTAATTATCCATTGTTTTAGATATTCAAATGTTTCTAATGTACATTTTATTCGTTTAATATTATTTAATTTAACATATTTAATATCTTTTTCAATATTCTTCAAAGATATATTTTGATTATTATCAAAATGAATAAAATTAATGAAAATTAAATTAGGCATTTTTATTTTTAATTCTTTCATAAAATTCTGATCATATTTTGATAGTGTAGATAAATCAATATATTTAACATAATTCCATAATTGACAATTATCTGTTAGAATATAAGGATTTGAAGTATTAACATCATAAAAATTTCCATAAAATTCGTAAAGATAATCAAAATGAAATGGTAATGTATAGAAATAATCTCGATGTATTCCAAAAAAGCAATTATGATCAAACCAAAATTGATTTTTAAATTCATCTAATATATATTCACTATTCATTTTATATCCCGAATGTTTTATATAAAAATAAAATTGTTTTAATTTAATCATTGGTTCTAACATTTGTTGAAGTTTTAAACTATTAAACATAAATTTATCTGTAGATTTTGAAGATGATGCATTTACTAAATCAAGTGATAAACAAATTAATGATGATGCAAACATATTTATATCATTAAATAATATATGTTCATCATAATAAGAATGATATTTCGATTCATAATAATTTAATTTTAGATATAATGTTTTTAGTTTAATATTAATCTTATTAATTGGTTCATTACGTGTATAACAAGGATGTGATTGAACATTTAAATATTCTAAATAAGGTGTATAAGAAATTAATGTAAATATATCTGTAAAATTGCTTAATTTTAATGTTAATGAATGTAAATGAAGATTTGTTTGAAAATTAATTGGTATTAAATATATAAATGATGGTAATTTTAATGAATATTGAAATATTTCTAATGAATTATTATTATTAAAGACTTTTTCAAATATAGATTCTGGATGAATTGAATATTTATATAAAGATTGATCAAATAGATATTCATAATCTTTTAATTTAAATGAATGTAAATTTTTAAATTGTTCACTTTTAAAAATCGATTCTAATTGATTATAAGATATATGCAATGGAGATTTTATTGTTATCGATTTTAAATTTGAAAAATATTCCAAAGAAAAATGTAAATTAATTGTATTTAAATTTATAGATTCAATTTGTGAATTAATAATTGGGAATATTGTTTTCCATATGTCGGAATTGTTTATTGGGAATTCTAAGTGATTTAAGTAACGTTTATTTTGTATTAATAAATTATTAAATCGTTGATTCAAGAAAAAAAATGTATAAATTATATCATTTGAAGATAAATAATCAAATATTAATAAAATAATTTCCGTTGGAAAATATTCAAAACGTGTTCTTGATTCGAAATTTTGCAATGACATGTTGGAAATAATATATATGACAAGTAGTTAGAATACTCGCTACTAACTCCCTTTCCTTCATTCAGAAAAAACACACACTATATATACCAATGAAACGGGAAAAAAACATACTATAACATATATCAGAGAAAATCCAATGAAGATAACAACGACAAAAAGATGATGACCAGAAAAGTGGTGGAATAAACCCGCACTGGTGAAAAAGGTGAGAAAAAAAACGAATGTCTCATATTCTAACACAAGTGATTATATTTTGTTGTTATAATGATAAGAAACATGTTATCTTTGCTTTTATTATTGACATGTAAATACAACTTAACATATTACATATGTTGATACTGATCAAATTTTCCCAGAGATGTCCATCGCGGCGGCAGAGACAGATTCTCAACCGCAATGGACACCTTTGAATTTTACTAACTATTCATAAAAAAAAACTAACCATCTAATTTGTACCCAAAGAATAAGAAATAGTCACAAGGACAAATGCAATTTTTTCATGTGCTGCTATCACGAATGCAAGGTTGTTAACTCTTGTTTAAATATTTATTCTATTGACTGTATAAAGTTAGTGAGATAGATGTAGTTAAATTTATCGTAGTGGAATAAAATGAATCCTGAATTTTTCAGTCCAAAAAAATGTTCTCTTCTCGACCTACTGAGTTTTCAAGGAAAACATTGCTTGCAACAGATGAATTACATCGAGTTGAGTAGAAAACTCAATATACCAAAAAGAAAACAATTTATAGACCGAAACTTTCAAGTCAAAATTATGTAAGCTGATTTTTTTTGGTAGATACATTTATAAGTAGATTATAATTTTGTGACAAATTGTGCTAGTATCAAGCTATTGACGTTGAAGCTTACGTTCTATTTCCTGATTAAAAATGATGACAAAAAAAAACAAGTTTCCTTATTCGACGGCATACTCCACTAATGTAGACCAATTCGATTTGCCGAAGTTCGCATTGATTGTGATAGATTTCTCAAGAACTGTGACTGTGAGGTTCAATGTTTCTTCTTGAAAGCTATCATCATATACCCATTTCTTACTATCCAATATCAAGGCGGCCCGTTGAGCACCTGGAATACGGCAGCGGATCGTTACATGTGAGCCTTTCTGTAGAGTGTGCGATAGTGGTGAATAAAGACAACACTTTTTCTGAGCGAAGAGACTGTATGTAGTCGGAAATGTAATTGTCTTGACGCGTTTCGGAACATCTATTGAGAATTGTAGGGCACTAGAATAGGACCCTTCAGAGCTGCTTTTTTTTGCAAAGATATGTAGTTGATGCCATCCACTATGTTTCGGTGCAAATAAACATTTATAGGCATCCTTCTCATGATCGTATTGTATCAAGTCACCACCGTTCACTTTCTGGTTATTTTGTTTTATTGAACAGCTTAGTGTAACATTGCTCGGACAGCGTAGAAGAATTTCGGCGAATGACTCTTTTGGTTTTAGATGGGCGATATTAGTTAGATCCTTATCAACAAGTTGTAGTTGTAGTTCGAAGAAAGGAGGCCATGGTCTAGGCATAGAAAGGAATTGCTTCATTGTCACTGGTTTAGCAAGCAGCTGCCAGTTCTTATTTGCAGGCAAATGTGTGTAAACAAACTGTTCAGGACGAACGAGAAAGTAGTATGGGTCAAGTTCCTTCTTCGAAACATTTCCAACTAGTGATCCTTCGCCCCAGGTAGAATCAACTAGATACCAAAAAGAACCAATCTCCACAGCATTCCATGCATGATTTGTATCGTCAAAAGCGTTTCCTCTTGCCTCATAACCGTGTCCTTTTGCATAGCCACTGATTTTAACACATTTTAAGCCGATAGTAGTACATAAATACAGGAAAAGTGAAGCATGTCCTTCACAGACTCCTTTTTTTATTTCGAAAGACATCATTTGCTGTCTGTGCGGGAATTCTATTATTCAAATATGAGTCAACATCGTACGAAATATTTTGAGTGATCCAGTAAAAGACAATCCATGCTTGATCTATAGAAGATTTGTGTGCACAGTAAGTCGAGAGTGTTGAGATTAGCTCAGTGAGTAACTGAGGTTTCCAAGAGTTGACCGTTGTTCGCAATGATTTGTTATCAATAGCACTCTGACGAAGTCGGCAAAATTCAGTATTAAAAGCTGTAGAAGTAGAAATAGGAGGCTTAATTTTGCTTTTTTCACCTTGTACTTCGACGTCGGAGCCCTTAAAACAGATGCAATGATAGAGAGGCCATCCGAAACCGAGTGCGCAGCAGCCACATGGAATTTTACAGCAAGTGTAAGGAGCACAACCCATAGTATTGGCGCCGATAAACTGGCAAACGAAATTTTTTATTTTGACAAACAAAATTCACATCACCTTTGCGAATGTGTTATTCTGCTATGATGAAAAGTACAGAACAACTTGACAGTTAAAGTGCTTCACCGTCATCAAAAATTTGCCTTCTTCTTCCTCTTTTCTCAGTGTAAAATGCGTATAAAATGATATTTTTTTAAACAGTTCTCTTTACTCTTAAAGTAAAAATTGAAGAAATCATGATCTTCATACTCATTCTCAATATTTCAAAGCAATATATGAATTTTAGAATAGCTACGATAATCTAGATTTCCCTGCAGCTACTCAGGTCGAGCCTTACGACGACCGTAAACTGTCATAAACAGTATATTTCCGATCGTATACGTACCGTGGATAACAGATTTGATGTGCTTTCTATTACGGCTGTTTATTGTCGTATGATAACGTAAACCACCGAATTGCACCGTATCATACCACGCAATCAACCACTACCTAGGGAAAAAGGCCTTAAAATACTTATTTAAGACTATTTCCATTGATTTAGATTAAAAACAGCTTACCAAATATGAAGAACAGAAAAAGGCCTTTTTTTCTAAAAATCTTTTTTTTTGGTATAGTTATCATCTACTCTTGGAAAAAGGTCTCCAGATTAATTTTTAAGAATGACCCACTGAGTCGTATTAAAAACTTCTTTAGCTAATCGTATAGATGGCAGTAGTGTCAAACTTGAAAGTTAAATTCAAGTATTCAACTATTACTTCAAGTATTCAACTATTCAAGTATTCAATCAACCTCAGCTGCCCTTGTGTGGTACTGTTACGCCCTCCTGCAGCACTGCTTCCTCACCCTCAGCTGCCCCTGTGTGGTGCTGTTACGCCCTCCGCCAGCATTACGCCCTCGCCTGCAGGCGGCTCTGTGAGGTTCTGTGCTCCTAATGCCTCTCCTCGCCCTTTTCGAATACTTGAATAGTTGAATACTTGAATTCAAGTTTCAAGTATTACATATATGTTTTTCTGTGAATAATTAAAGTTAAAAGAGGTTTGTTGTTCGTCAGAGAAACAAAGTCCAAAGTTCTTCCATAATTGTTTTTGGAATGTACATAAAAGCACAGGTAGACCTTTCTTCATCGTCAAGATAGTTCACTTTGCCCGAAAGAACTTTTTCTAGGTAAATCATTTCCCAGTTTGCTAAAATTTATATGTTTGAAATGATGTCTTAATATCAAAGCGAATAAATGAAAACAAAAAAAATGTTTCGAGAGAATATAAATTATTAATAACGCTTGCACGAACTTTTGTGTTTATACTGAAATACGACGAAAATAAATAATTTCATATTGTTCCATGTATTGCTGACAAAAAGTTCTATGACAATTTTCGTTGTCTTTTTATTTGAAAGTTGAGTTAGAATAAACTAATGAAAAGATTATCAAAAATTGCAAGAATAACTACGTAGTAGATTTTCTTCGTCAAAACTATGGAGAAAAAAGATGAGTTCTAAATGAGCATTTTGTTGTTAGGCAATGCTATCGATGATGATCAAGCTATCCAGAGTGACCATCTGTAGTAAAGAAACAAACAGTGCATTTTATTGTCTTCCTTATATTATTTAATATGTTGAGGAATTGAAGAATATGTCATTAGTTTCAATTGTTTTTTTATTCCCGTAAATGAACACAAACTCTACTTTACATAACAACAAATGACGAACGATTTGTTACAAAATATTTTAAGCAAAAAAAGAAAAAGAATATATTTTTCTTTTCACAGCCAATACATGTTTGCTGATAATGATGAAATTGTGAATATACAAGGCAACATTGAATAACAAAATAACTAATCCAAATTGCAAGAGAGATGACTTTTCCTTTCAACATAAGTAGGTCCCCATTTGTCTACCATTACTATCAATGTAACACGAGGCTTACAACTTCTTGCTCTTGTTATGTAGCGGAATCGTGGAAAGACATGTGATTCCACGTCCCCCTCCATTTCACGCCTTCTTCAACATCACTTCATTCTCCTCCTCCACCATTCTATCTCTTCCTATATTCTTTCTATGACATGTAAACATAAGATTCCAACATGCTCCTCTCTTTCACGTCTTCTTCAACATTGTTCTCCTCTCCTTCTTCGTTATTCCACCTCCTTCTACATTCTCTCTGTGATATCTCTCTTTCTTATCATCGTGAGTGGTTCACATATATATACTCTACGCTTGTATGCAGTGTGTGTGTGAATTGATACAATAAACATATACATATGGAATAAGTGCGTCGGTGTATTTTCTATAACATAACACTCTACTAATAGTATTCGATTATATCATAGTGTTATATCCTTATCTTCTTGTTGTGTCTAAGTTTATTTTGGACATAAATCCGATCCACCTTATGCAAAAACTGGCAATGTTTATTGCAGATAAGGTTTGGAATTAGCAATTTCTCCCAGCAACAATAAAAAGCTTGTGTATTTCATATGAATGTTGATAGAAACAAATAGTCTATCGAAGTAATGAGGGATCTCGTGTTTGAAAAAAATTGAAATTTCTCTCATACAAACAATGAGAACGCAAAAAAAGCACATTTTATTTTTGTAACCAACAAAAAGAATCGATTCCTTTCATCTTTTCACTTGACAACAAACGTTCTTAAGTGCAACAAAAAAAACATAGGTAAATAGTTTATTCTTGTATACCCAAGCAGTCATAAATGTGAAATTAACGCGTTATAACAACGTCTATTTTTCTTTCTTCTTACCCATTCTGCACAGTCAAAAATGTCCGAATTTTTGCGTTTTAACATTTGCATTTTTTTTCTACTTCAACCTATGATAACATTTTGTATAACAACGCGTTTTTTCGCATTGATCCTATAAGCATGTTAAAACGCAAAATTTCGGACATTTTTGACTGTGTATATTTCGTTTATATCAACAACGGTATAATGCATTTGACAGACGTTAATTTTAACGCTTGCTTCATACAACGCACTAAACTGTATATTTTAGACATTTTCAATAGGAATAATATTGTAATTAAAACCAGTGAAAAATGTCTACAGTTCGTATAAATCGATATTAAAATATTATTAAAATGCAATATTCACCAGTAAACATCAAACTCTATGTAACATCCATTAGTAGACAACAACCAGGAATTCAAAAATATGAAAAAATTCGTGTAATGTTGTTCTCCAAGAAATAAAATCCTTATCGTGCAACTGCCAACCTTTGAGCAACAAATTTCGAGTGATATTTTTAATACTTTATTTTTTTGATAGCAATAAGAACGAAAATCTTTTATAATATAGAAGAGGACCGCATCTTAACTTCAGAATAGATAGTACTGTATCACTGAAGAAGTTATCTTGCCTTTTTTATTGTAAGCGGTTTTCGTTGTTATTGCTGCGACCACAAAACAGAACATTAAAAAAATCAACTCGAAATTTCTTTCTCAGTTATTGATAACTGCATGATAATGAACTTATCTCTAGCAGAATGAAACGAGACGACTTTTCTATTCTGTTGAATCCCTGATTTCCATTAATTGATATTACATAGAGTTTCATATATAGTAGTGAACTTCGCATTTCAGTAATAGTTTAATATCAATTAATGTGAACTATAGTTATTTCTTACTAATTCTAACCGTAATCCTGGTCAATCGGGGGTATTTGAATATTTTCTTAAAAGTCAAATAATGGAATTAGAATAGCGAAGCGCTCCTTGGGAATTAGTTTGCTATAAAAAAAGCTGATCATATAAGTTACGAAGACAAGAAATTAAAGACTTAAAAATAGAAATCTCTTTTTACTACCTTAGATATCATCGATCGATTTCTGCTTATGTTCGGATAGTTTATATTGTGAGCTCTCTTTCTAGCTATGTTCTGTCTGCAAGCGGGAAAGAGAGAGCACACTCATTGATGAATGTATATCAAAACGAAAGAATATCAAAGCAGACTGCACACACATATAAGAAAGAGAAACAGAGAAAGAATGGTATCAATAGAGACCTGCGGGAACGATTTTTTCCCGTGATTTCCCGTCCCGTTTCCCGCGGGAACGGGAACGGGAATTCTCGTTGTAATTTTGAGAACGGCAACGCGGGAACGGGAACAGTATTATAAAATTGATGTTCCCGTAACGAAAATTATGTTTTCTTGTTTTTCATGTGTTCTGATATTTTCAAAATAGATTTTTATCTCTAATAACTAAATAACTATTTTACATATGATTAATGTAAAAAGGGACAAACAAGAATCACATAATAATATACTATGAAGCAATGCTCAAAGTATGACGTCACTAGAAGCTAGTATATTCTGATAGCAGATTTTGTCAGACACAATTGAGGAAATAAGAATAGGAATTTGGGAACGTTAGCGGGAGCAGGAATGCGGGATCGGGAAAGCGGGAACGGGAACCGAAAAAAATCGTTCCCGCAGGACTCTAGGTATCAAAGATAACATTCTTTGTCGAAAAACAGAATATGAAACGAAGAAACATTAAACACTATGTAAATAAAAAGGAGAAAGCATGTCTCTAAAAGTAATGCATAGCAGAGGAGAAAGTGAACCAGTAGTGACGCCACTCATCGTCGCTAACATATATATTATTTTAATGCCAAGAATTCTTCATAGAACAAAACCTTTATATGACATCAACAGAATTTGAAAAGATAAAGCCGAATTAATGCGTAAGATTTTTATCTGCAATAAATATTCTATTGTTTACTATACTTTAGAAATAATGCCAAAACCACAGTGAAAAAATTTCTGATTATATAAGATTTTATTAGATTTCAATCGCATTTATGTGAAACAAAATCAAAATTATAATTAATTCAAAACTTCCCATATCAACAATAATTTCGATTTTGTTTCGCAAAAATCTGATTGAAATCTAATAAAATCTAATATAATCAGAAATTTTTTCACTAGAACCTATGGATAAAGTCTCAAAAGATTCGCTCTATACATCATTTATATTAATTTCTCTATCTGAAATATTTATTTAAATTTTACTTAATGAATATATTTGCTGTTGATACAATATATAAAAATTTAAGTCTCAATAAGAAATTAATTGAAATTGAACGCACGAAAATGTGTACCTTGTGAGATTTTTCTCTCAAATAATGCTTTTCATTTAAAAAGAAACTTTCTGAAGCAGCTGACCTACTTTTTATTAAAAATGGCATGAATGAAAAAGAAATGCGGATGAACGTTGATAAAATAAAAAAAAATTAGCATCACAGATATTATATAGATAAAACGAATAATTAGAATTATTTTTAAGAGCAAATATCGACATATTATAAGAATATGATAAAAATTAAATAAAGACGAAGTAAATGAATGAATGATTACTATGTTCATCTCTATCGTACAGCGACAATCAGACAAAGAAATAAAACATCGTTGCTATTGGTCAAACCAGTCACCAACATGATTTTTTATTTTATCATTTGCTTTCTTAATTAATTTAAATAGAATTGCACCTATACGTTTATATTGAACAAAGTAAAAATAGATGTCTTACTTTGTTCGTCTCTAATAGTTAAAGAATAGGTGTCTTACTTCGTCCGTACGCATAAAAGAGAGAGTGAATATATTACTGTGTTTTACAATTTTTTCTAGTAGATTATCGTTATCTAACTTTGTCTTTCTCTCTCTTAAAGACAGTATTAAATCAATGTTTTTCTTCCAATTTCCTGATCTGCGTTCTAGCACATAGAAGTTTCTGTTCTTTTTTTGTAACAAGATAATACATGCTTACATTATAGCTGTATACCAGCATATCTGATCTAATTAGTGAAACTTGTTGTCATTAAAAAAAAGAGTTATAATCAGATTTCAACGAGTGACAGTTCATTGATTCTATCTTCTATATATGAATGTGTAAAAACGAATTGATTCTAGCATTAAAACCGGTTAAATTTTTTGATAACCATCTGAACCCGTTATAAGGCGTTTTTTTCTGTATTTTTTAATATGAACGGGTCAAAACAGCGTTTTAACCATCGACATTGTCTGCATGAGTAGAAACCTGTTATATCTTGCGCTAATCATTCATTTTATATTTTATCAGGACGATATTTTTAATGGGAAACATCGAAATGTTGAAATATAAAATCATAGAAATATACCTTAGAACAAGTCTTGTTCGTTTTTAGCAGTCAATCAGTACTAACTACAGATCTTCTAATTTTCTTATCATCGTATCAATGACGTTAAACGAAGAAAAACATGTCATGCTGTCTTATAATTGGAATAGCAAAATCCTTGTATCCAAAATTTACGATATTCTTCTGCGTGACCATATAAAAGTTTGGATGGATATAAATGGAGGTATGGGAGATAATATCAACACTAGGTATAGATCTTAACACAGCTGCTCTTTTCTGAATAGTTAAATTTGTTATATTCTTTTTTGCTTAGCATGGCTGAAGGAATAGAAAATGCCGATGTTGTTTGCTGCTTCATGACACCCGATTATCAAAAATCACGTAACTGCAAACTTGAATTAGAATATGCTTATAAAAGAGGAATACGTATCATTCCATGTATGATTGGTGATAAAAATGATAGACAATGGACATCTTCTAGCTGGTTGGGATTAATAACCTCAGGACTTAATTATATAAACTTTCGAGACGATTCTGACTTCAAAATTCAATCGCAAGCAATAGAACTTATGAAAAGAATAAAAAATCAATCTTCAGTTCCTACAGCAGAGTCTATACTATCACCAGTAAAGTTGTTCGAATCGATCAGACAAAAATATCTGAGAGACAGTACGATCAAACGAATAATGAATGAAGAAAGTCTTCCTATTGAAGAGAGTTATATTAATTTGGCTATAGTAGAAACTAAAGAGCAGCAAGAAAAAGAAAAGAAACTAAAACAACATGACCAAGAAAACGAGCAGAATAATCACCTACAACAGCACAATGAGAAGATTCTTAGTACCTTTGAAGAGATTTATGGGACAAAAACTCCAATAGATGTTAAAGATATTTTTAAAACATGTGAAGATAAGACAAGAAAAGTTCTCATACTTGGGCGAGCTGGAATTGGAAAATCCACATTTTGTCAATATGTTACTTACCGATGGGCCAAAGGTGAAATTTGGTCCGAATATGATCTGACTGTTTTAATTCAGTTACGAAAATTGAATGAGAATCGCTATCCATCTGGAGAAAACTACTCACCAATTGATATTATAAAGAAAGAATACTTTCCGTTTGGTGATTTATCAAACGAAGAAAAACAACGCTTCAAAGAACAGTGTAATGCAGAAAAAGTTTTATGGATATTAGACGGTTATGATGAATTTGTTCAAAATATTCCAGAACAATTAAAAGATGTGTTTGATTATATACGTGAGACACAACATCATATTTTGACGTCTCGTCCATATGGAATTACCTTATTATACAGAGTGAAAATGGAAATAACAGGATTTGCAGATGATAATATTGTCAAATACGTCCAGCAATTCTTCGATCAGATTAAAGACGAAATAACAAAGAGTTCGGTTCGAGGTCAAAACCTTCTGACCTTCTTAAAATCAAATCCCAGCATTTGGGGTATTGTCCATGTTCCTGTGAATCTGGAATTGATATGTTGCCTTTGGGCTAATAATAACTGGTCCGAAATGAAAATTTTAACAATGACAGCATTGTATGATAATATCATCGAATGGTTGTGTCGACGATATTTGAGAAGACACAATATAAATGATGAAGAGATGACAAAGCAAAATGTTTATAAAAAATGCGATTCCGAGTTACAATTCTTAGAACATTTGGCTTTCAAAGCGATGGAATACAACAAAATCATTTTACCACCTGAACTGCTCGAAGAGACAGAAAATGAAACTGAATGTTGTTTAGTCGATCATCCACAATTATTAAATATGGGCATTCTCAAATCATTTGATAATAAGCCTGTCGGAAATCGTAACCAAACGACAAAAGAACATTATTTTGTTCATCTTAGTTTTCAAGAACATTTTGCAGCACGTCATTTACTGAGAACTCTCAAGAGTTCGACACTCAAGAACGCAAGCCGTTTAATCAACGACAATAAGTACAAACAACATTTCCAGCTAGTCTTTATTTTTGCATCAGGTCTTCTCGCACAATCGTATTATAAATCATGTCTGGAACCATTTTGGACAATTATACAGGGGGAACCTTTAGATCTTGTTGGTTTCAAACACATCAAACTTATCATTCAATGTGTTGATGAGCTCGGTGACCAAACAGTTTTTCCTCAACGCGCAAATTATCTAAGGTCCATATGTCAGTGGTTTGATATATGCATAAGAGCAAATGCATCCGTAATTATAGAAAATCTCGTACGATCGTTCCAACGTACAAACTCTTTACTAAATAAACCTCTCATACAAAATAAATTCATCGAACTCATGACTACTCCAGATACAGTTACAAAGTCTAAAATACTCCACATTATACCGCAATTGACAATTTCGGAACCTACACCGAAACTTCTTTCTACAATTCTCACAGCACTTCAAGATAAAGATTCGAGTGTTAGAAAGAATGCATGTGAAGTCCTTGGTAATATAGGTGAAAGAGCAGCAACAAATGACGTGATTGCTGGTCTAATCGATGCACTTCGGGATGAAGATATGAATGTCAGAAATAGTGCATGTGAAGCCTTTGGTAACATGAGTGAAAAAGCAGCCATAAATGGCATGATCGCTTGCCTGATCGATGCACTCCAGGATAAAGATTCAACTGTCAAAATGCACGCATGTTTCGCTCTTAGTAAAATAGGTGAAAAAGCAGCAACGGATGACGTGATCGCTGGTCTAATCGATGCACTTCGGGATAAGGATTCGGAGGTCAGATTTTACGCATGTTTCGCTCTTAGTACCATAGGTGAAAAAGCAGCAACGAATGACGTCATCGCTCGCCTAGTCAATGCACTCCAAGATAAAGATTCAAATATCAGAATGTACGCATGTTTCGCTCTTAGTAAAATTACTGAAAAACCAGCAACGGATGACATGATCGCTAGTCTAATCGATGCACTTCGGGATGAAGAGGCGGATGTCAGAAGAATTGCATGTGAAGCTCTTGGTAACGTTGTTGGTGAAAAAGCAGCTACAAATGGTGTAATCGCTCATTTAATTGATGCATTTCAGGATGAAGACTTGGATGTCAGAAAAAGTGCATGTGACGCCCTTGGTAATATAAGTGAAGTGGCACCAACGAATGACATAGTCGCTCATCTAATCGACGCACTTCGGGATAAAGATTGGGATGTCAGAGAAAGTGCATGTGAATGGCTTGGCAGGATAGGCGAAAAAGGAGTAACGAATGACATAATCGCTCGTCTAATGGATGCACTTCAGGATGAAGAGTCGCATGTCAGAAAAGGTGTATGTAAAGCCCTTGGTAACATGGGTGAAAAAGTAGGAACGCATGACATGATCACCTGTCTGATCGATACGCTTCAGGATAAAGATTCGGATACCAGGATGTATGCATGTTTTGCCCTTAGTACCATAGGTAAAAAAGCACCAACGAATGGCATGATCCTTGGTCTAGTCGATGCACTTCGAGATGAAGATTTGGCTGTCAAAGAAGGTGCATATGGAGCCCTTCGTAATATAGGTGAAAAAGCAGCAACGAATGACGTGATCGCCCGTCTAATCGATACACTCCAGGACAAAGATGCGGATGCCAGAATGTATGCATGTTTCGCCCTTAGTGACATATGTAAAAAAGCAGTAACGAATGACGTGATCACTCGTTTAATCAATGCTCTGCAGGATGAAGCTTCGGATGTCAGAAGAAGTGCATGTTTCGCCCTTAGTAACATAGGTGAAAAAGCAGCAACGAATGACGTAATTGCTCATCTTATCGCTGCACTTCACGATGAAGATTTGAATGTCAAAAAGGGTGCATGTTCCGCGCTTAGTGGCATAGGTGTCAAAGTAGGAACGTACGATGTGATCGCTCGTCTAAACGATGCACTTCGGGATGTAGATTCGAGTGTGAGAAAAAGTGTATGTGAAGCTCTTGGTATCATAGGTAAAAAAATAGCAACGAATGACATGATCACTCGTCTAAACGATGCACTTTGGGATGAAGATTTGGATGTCAGAAAAAGTGCATGTGAAGCCCTTGGTAATATAGGTGAAAAAGCAGCAACGAACGACGTAATCACTCGTTTAATCGATACACGTCAGGACAAAGATTTGGGTATGAGAATGTATGCACGTTCGGCTCTTGGTAATATAGGTGAAAAAGCACCAACAAGTGACGTGATTGTTGCCCTGGTAAATTCATTTAGTGGTAATGTACATGATCCAGATGACGATTTGCAAGAGTCTCAGGCGTTGGAACAATCGATTTGTTCGTATACTGCAATCGAAGAATTAGACTCGAATATGATTGTGAAACTATATTCATGTATCAGACATTTTACGAATATCAAGTTAACAGCAATTCCTCGAGATCAATGGATAAAGGTCTTTGCGGAGACGAGAAATGAAGCATGGCTTCCTTTGGTGAAATATGCTGCTTTACTTCAAGGCGTTGCCATAACTGTTGTTGAAGATAGGGTCATATTCTACGACACTGAGAAGGTGTCGGAGTTTATGCTTGACCATGAGTTAGTGGAGACTTTTCTAAAGCTTTTTAGAACACCGATATGCCAATAAATATATCTGTAATTATATTTCGATATTGATAATAAGTCAAGACGATGTCTTCTGATATGCTTGAAGAGAAGAGCATTAATATGAGAATTAAAATCATAAAATGCACGAATAAGGTGAATAACACTGAGAAATTCGCATAAATCGAGTATGAATTGGTTGGCCATGACTCCAAACTTATTGCTGTTGCGTGTATATAATTCTGATCATAGCCAAAGTAGTGAATCCGAATGCGGACGACAATATCCTGTCACATATGCGCAAATATTTTCATACGACTTGTTTTCTTTCATTTACTTCAGATGACAAGCTTACTTCGTATCAGATCGTTTTTCCTGTTCTTAACATCAAAGCATGAATATTCACTTTAAAACATAATTCAATTAAAATAGTATTACAAAAAAATCAATGTCCACGACGTTATTAATAAATAATTGATGATTTTTTTTTCTTTTATACGTCAAATACTCTCGACTCCCTTCTGTTTTTTTCTCATAACATATCTGATTAATTTTTTCTTCTTTGTTTATTCTATAACAAGATAACGCTCGTCGAGGCTGACTCGCTTAACCCTCGACTGAATTTTTATCCTCAAGTTGATACTTTTGTCTTCCTGAAACAACTCATTATAACCCTATTTTGATAATTTATTGGTATTTTTTTCCTCTATAAATTCGGCTCTAACATTAAAAATGTGATTAGTATTAGAATTAACCATGTTATGAAATAAATATATTGCGGTAGTTATGTTGAGCATCAGAATAATATGAATAATACCGTTTATTCTAATTTAATCAATCGTTGACGCAAAATTAATCGTTCAGTACAATATTATGCGAGAAAATCATATTTGAAAGAAGTATCCCTTACAACCGAGATAAATATTCAGAAATATAATTTTTCTCTTTATTTTATGGTAGCAATAGCGTTACCATGTGCTTTTTATTTATTTTCTATCGCTTTAATATTGGCAATTTATAACAGAGTATACAGATGAATTAGAGTGTTTAACTGGAATGTTGGGAAATGAAAGTGCTCTTGATATCATTTCCAGTTGTACTATTCATGAATATATCTTTAAATAAAGTAATATACAATTTAAATTTTATTGCTCTGCAGCAAAGCCGAAAAATATCCGAATTATTTTATAACTAAGAAGATTTATTCTAACATTTTCATAACCAACTAAATAACAAAAATTTTATTTTATACATCATTTAAAAATGAATATGAAAAGAACTAATATCTATCAAATAGCATGCAGAACATTATCAATAAATATTAGTATAACCTGAAACTTTCAGACAAAACGAATGTATCCTTATCGAGATAATGAGTTTTTAAAAAACGACTCATTCACGCACGATTATAAGATCTCTTTATGGACATAATTACAGATCTAAATTCACTCATTTAGATGTGCTGTCTACAGGGTGCGAGAGGTCGAAAAACCAGTAAAATGGTCATAACTCCATCCCAAAGTAATATGGGGATGAATCAACTGAGGGTATTTCACTACTCATTGGGGTGTACAAGATAGAAGTAGTCTGAATCCAAAAGTTTTTTACCACCTAAAAAGACTCGCTCGTCAGTTAAAATGACGTGGGCTACAGAAATCCTATCTTAATCATCCTAGCCGATATGAGTTTAAAACTTTGAGGACCTAACTCGCTCGAAGATAGATAGCTACAATATATGTTCGCCTGATACTTTCGTCTCGAAAGACCTAGGCTTAACTGTAATATCCATTTCCACAACATATAATTACGGCTCACAAAATTATATAAACTCGAACTGGCTCGATGGGTTTACTTACCACTCTAGAAGAATCTGATTAGGTCGATGTTCACGGATCTAAATACGGGATTGGCGGACTGCATAGCCCAAAAGGATCTAATTGCTCGGATGTTCGAGGGCCAAAAACATGATTGACTGATTCTGTAGCCTAAAAGATTCTGACCAGTTCAAAATTAGGGTACAGCGATCGCTGACCTATGGTACCGTGTTGAAAATGATTGCAGTGATTATTCTGTAGATAGATAATTTTACGTTATTATACTGTCCTTTAACGTTTGACCTTACATCCGACGTCAAGCAAACAAATTATAACTTTTTATGTGGCCCTCCCTTCAGTCAGCGAAATCCGTTGAAAATTTTGATAAAATAATAATATCATTCCATTCCTTGACCGCAAGGGCCTTTAGTGACACTTTATTAAAAGTCATTGATTTCTTAGAAAAAACCTTTTATGACCCAAAAAAAATCATTTGGAAATCTTGAAAAACTAATAATACCATTCGATTTCTTGATCCCGACAGCTTTTGGTCAAACTTTATAAGTAAAGAAAATTCTTTTGTAAAAAACCTTTCCTTTGTGTAAAAAAATTAATCTGAAAAAAATTTTAAGAAACTGACATCACTAATCGATTCCTCTACCCTGATGTCCTTTGATCAAACTTTCTAAAAAAAACATTTTTTTTCTTAAAAAAGTCTTTTTTTAGCAAAAAAAAATTACTTGAAAAAATTGAAAAACTAATAGTCCCATTCGATTCAGCGACCCCGTAAACCTTTGGTCAAACTTTATAAAAAATCACTTTTTTCGTAAAAAACACATCCTTTGTGTGAAAAAATTAATCTCAAAAAATTTTTAAAAAGCTAATGCTAGATTCGAATTCCCCGAGCTCGAAAACCTTCGATCAAACTTTATAATGATAGTTTGAAGCCTTTCTGTTCTTTTGATCTGCGACACACACAAACACACAGACAAACGCATTTTAGTTTTTTTCATATCACCCTGCCTTCAGTCGAAGGGATAAGAAGGAATAAAAGAACACACAATGCTGTTCATCACCCACCATGACGAAATCCTCAGTTTGTAACAAAACATCTACTTTTGCCGGAAAATATCAAACCTTATCCATTTCTAACATCAATTGATCAATTTCGATACCAGCACTATAAGCGATTGTGTTCATCACAACCCATGGTAAAATCAACAACTCACAAAAAAAGCAGCTGTTTTTGATAAAATATACCAAACCTCACTAATTCCTAACATCAATTGATCAACTCAGATATCACCACAATAAATAATGGTGTTCGTTATACACCATGGAACATGCTCTGGTAAAACCCGGTCGCAAAGAAATCTGCTTGATCGAAAACCTGAAGACATATAAACATGATGTTCCTTTGACCCGAATACAAGAAAACGAACGCATCTTAGTTTTTACATATGACCTCCCTTCGGTCGAGGGAACAGGATCTAGTGACACCCAGCCCTCAACAATTCTGATTGGTCCGAAACCTAGGGTCAAAAAACACGGTCTGATGAAATCTAGTCACCAACATTTCTGATTAGTTCGAAACCTGGGGGTGAAAAAAACATTTTTGGTAAAAAAATAATTTTTTGGGTCAGAAAACTAAAAAACTAATCATGTCAATCGATTCCCCGACCCCGATTACCTTTGTTCAAACTTTATAAGAAATCGTTATTTTCTTGAAAACATGTTTTTTTGACCTTTGACCCCGACGACAAGCAAGCAATCTATTTTTTTTCATATGACCCTCCTTTCAGTCGAGGGAATATAGCTGAATAGCGATAGTTTTGCGTCTACATTGAGACCTCCCACTATGAACACTTCTACAATGTGAACATTCTGAATTCCTGCCAAACGATTTTTGCTTGAAATAGACGTTTTCATAGTGAACATCTCTTTATAGTGAATAGTGAACGGTTTTTCTCATTCCCGTCTGCTAGAATAATCTCTCTAATGTGAACGTTTTTCTTGTCTATATTACGATGCATATGCAATTATATTTTTCTTCTTTCTTGTTGTCAGTAAAGTGTCGAGAATTTTTTCCTTTCTTGCCGTATATATACTCAATAGATTTTTCCTTTTCTTTCACTTTTGTTGAAAGTAAAGTGTCAAAGCAAAGCAAAATTGAATTTTTTTTTGTAAAACAAAGTTAAAGAGACAGGTCAATAAATAAAGATAAGAAGTGAGTGTTAGATCTAATTGATCTTCGGCCAGACAATAGACACTCTTTACTGTTCTATATAGCGAACATTTTTTAATATTCCCTAGAGTGTTCACATTATAGAAGTTTGAGTATATTCACTTTGATTCTTTAAAATGTTTTACTTGATGAAACAAGATATAAATTAGTCAAAATTGAAGATACCATCTTGCCGAATTTCCTTGTAAAAATAAAATTTTATGATAACATTAATACAGCTACACTATGCTTGTTTGAATCATCATCGACACACTGAAAAAAAAAAGATTCGAGATATCCAAACAAAACAATTTTCTGAATGCAAAGATTATTGAACTTTTTCTTCACTGAAAAAGAATTGATTTTCACTGGAAAAGGAGCTAAAATTCTTTTAGATTAACGTCTATGACTATATCTTTGGTATTTATTTATATTTTCAGTTTTAAAATGATTGTTTATTGTACGTGAATTTGTTCTCATTTTTTTTCCAATAAGTATACAAGTTGTTAGGAATAAAATAATCGAAATTGAAAATGAGCTCATACTTGTGAGTGAACATACTGAAATTATCATAAAAGAATTTCTTAATAACAATCTTCCATATTAAAATAAAAAACAACTAAATTCTGTCTGAATTGTTATTTTAAATAAGATTTTTAAGAAATTAAATATTTAATTAAACTAATGTAAAACAAAAAAAACGTTAAATTTATCTAATTTCTTTAGTTAAAAATTAGTTTTCTAGATTGTATATTTCTTTTTGTATACTATCTGTATGATAACTTGATTTAATTTAAAGATGAGAAAAAAATCTACATAAAATTTAATCTTCAATTTTTTTCATGAAATATTATTATAAAATTAATAAATTGTACGATTTTCTAGAGTATTTTCATAGATATATAATATTTCTATAGTTGAAAATTCACATGAATAGATTATGTTCATTGAATTTAATTCTTATAAATATATTTACATATTCGAAAATGATTTCTATCACTGAAATTATCGATTAGATAATAAATTTTATGATTGACTATTTTGAATATGAATATGTTAGATTAACTTGAAATATCATAATATTAATTTTTAATAAAACAATTTTGTGTTAAAAAAGACATATTCTTAATGAGTTGATTTGAGAAAAGGACAAACGCTTTATGGCTTCAATGAATTTTTTTTTTAAAATATATTTCTCAGAAATTTGAAAAATAAAATTAATTAATGAAATAACCATTTTCATCAATTACAAAAGTTATGAAATATTTTATATAATGTGTTTGATTCAACAATAAACAACTATGTTTGATGACGTCTTATTATGTTTTTATTTAAATTTACAAATGAAAATAAAAATCAATTGTTTTTTTTTTCTTATTCTTTAAATATCTTCATGATTTGAAAATCTGCTCATTTTCCGAGAAATAAAATCTCAGTTGTTAATAAAAGAATAATTTTCTATTGTTTTACAATATTGTCTATTTTGAATCTATGAATATAGCAATATTCATAGATTCAATAGTTTGATTTTTCATGTTGTTTCAAACAAATATTTTAAATAATAACAAATAACGTCTTTTTCTTAATTAACTACTCTTTTCATCTATTTTAAAATAGTTCCAGAGTATAATTTCTATTTTCTCAATTAGATATAGTGAATAGAATCTAGAATTTCTTTTGTCATTTAACAGATAAATACATTAAAAGTAAAAATGCTGGTTTATTCATTGTTATCACGTCTCAAAAATGTCAATATTTTTGCAACACCTAACACTGCAAATAATGAATATGAATTGAAAAATGAGAAAATTTCAACTGTCATATTTATTTTCTTACTTATATTGAGTGTTGTTATAATCTTTATTTATGCTGCTCAAACAAATATTACACATACTATTAATGAAAAAAATCCATCTTATGATAAATATAAATTTTTATCATCTCTTTATCCCGAAACACTTCGATGTTCATGTGATAATGTTGCTATCTTTCATGATTCATTCATTTTAATAGAAGTAGAATTTCATCAAATATGTTCTTCGAATTTTATCACAAAAAATTGGATAGATCATATTGGTTCATCAGCAGATCTACATATATCAGAAGATTTTAGTTATTTAAGTGCATTAATCTTTCTCACTCTTGCTTCATTTTGTCATCGAGCAAATGAAACAATTCTTAATGCTATACAAACATACAATTCAGATAAATTCATTACAGCAAAACTTCTTAGTGAAAGTGTATTTAATAAACAAATTGATGGAATTATCCAAATATTTCAATCATCAACTGAACTTAAATATTATCAATCATTTAATCTTATTCAATTTTCAATTCAAGAAAATCAACTTTTATCCGGTCTACTCAGTAATACTGTACTTCAATATGATTCAATACAAAAGCTATTAAGTCCAACACCTCGATTATATGCAGATGGTAGATGTAGTTGTGATGCTACCTACACTTGTATTGCTCCTTTAACATTAGAAGATCGTCGAATAAATTCATCATTATTATTTACAATCCCAGGTCTTTATAAAGGATGTTATTTAGTTGAAGCTGTTCGACAATCTACACTTGAATGTTTATATAAAATATCATGTATTGAAATGATTGAATTGTATCTTCAACCATCTTTATTATTTAATAATTCAATTTCACCTTTAAATTTGTCAAATGAAAATAATTTCAATGTATCTTCTAGAATTGATCAACTTATTTCTAAGATTATGGTCGAAAAATGGAATAAAAATGTTTCATATGAGAAATATTTCATTCAATGTCAAGTTTCATCTTGTACTTATTCATATAATTCAAAATTTAATCTTATTTATATAATTACAACATTAATTAGTCTTGTTGGAGGTTTAACAAAAGTTCTTTATATTATTATTCCTCGTCTTGTAAAATTTCTACGACATCGATTTAAACCTGATCCAACAAGAACAAATGAATTAAGTAAGTAAAATGACTTTAATCTTCATTTAATGATGATGATGATGATTAATATTTATATTTTGAGATCCTACTATTCATTATTCTCTGTTGGAACGTCTTCGTGCTTATAATTACTTTTCAAAACCATATTTAACATCAACTGAAATCGAAGTTAAACAACAAATAATATCTACTCGATTGTTCATTATAATTCTTATATTATCACTGATTATTTTAATCTCTTATTATGGTACCGAAAAGGTTGTTACTTTGCATAAGATTGAATCTCCTACATTTGATCAATTTATTAGTTTACAATCTGATCCACATATAAATTCAACACTTTCTTGTCCTTGTTCAACACTTACAGTAGCCTATGAAAAATTTATTCAACTCAAATATACTTTTCATCCATTTTGTTCATCCGATTTCATTCAACAAGAATGGCTTGATTCTTTGATATTATTGAAAGGTTATATTTTTGAAGATTTTCGCACATTTGCTGCTCCTTTTTTCAATAGTCTTGCCTCTTACTGTAAAATCTGTGCTAATCATATAACTAATAGTCTTATATCATTCAATACATCACTCTTTATTATCAATGAAGCCCTAACTCCGTTAACATTTGTTGTTGAAACAGAAGCAATTATAACTTCATTCATATCATCAATGACTCGTACATTTGCACGTA
Organism: Macrotrachela quadricornifera; assembly: GCA_022393335.1. NCBI lineage: Eukaryota > Metazoa > Rotifera > Eurotatoria > Philodinida > Philodinidae > Macrotrachela > Macrotrachela quadricornifera. The sequence continues at coordinate 889,280 of JAJEKB010021090.1, read as the reverse complement.
ATCTTGCGCTTAGCTCAAATATGACACAAAGTAATGGACTCATGAGTAGTCGTATGACAAATTTTGTGTTCGTCGTTGACAATGCTAATCCACCATACTTTAAAGGTTCTTTTGGTACAGTATATTCGTATTATTTTATTAATAATACTTATACACTTTCGTATTGTTACTGTTTACTTGCTCAAAAATGTTACATGCCATTTAGAACATATTCGTATGAGCAAACTTTAAACAGTTTTCTGATACATTTCACGGTTCCCGATCTGTTTTTAGACTGTTTCTTTAGTGATGGAATTCGTTATTCAACATTTATTTGTCTTTTCAATCAATCTTGTGTCGATCGAATGTCATATTGGCTTAACATGGATAGTGTTAATGCTATGGACATTAATAATCTTGTTCATTTTAAAGTAAAATCAAGTATAGATGATATTTTAAATGAAATATTTGTTGATTATTGGAATTATTCAATATCTCATCGTGATTTTTATAAAGAATGTCGTCCTGATAGTTGTACATATACATTAATTGAAACTAATTCATTTTGGTTCATTGTAACAACAATATTTGGTCTTATTGGTGGTCTTATAAAAATATTACAATTTATTATTCCTTATTTAATTAAAGGAATATATGCATTATATATTCGTTGTCGACACGAAAATCATCAAGAAATATCTTCTACGACAAATACATTTACTTTCTCAATTCAATTCATTATTAATCGATTTCGTCAACTCAATCTCTTTTCTTCAGATAATCCAAATGAAATTAATGAATATGAAATTCAAAATCAAATTATTTCGACTCGTATATTTTTGATTTTTCTTATTCTATCAGTTGTTGTTCTTACTATTTATTCATCGCAAGTCCAACTAATAAAAACTGTTACAATCATGAATCCTTCAGTAGAACAATATCAATTACTATATGATAGTCATTCTCAAACACTCAAATGTCCATGTAAAAATATTATTTTTCCACAAAAAACTTTTCTTACCATTCAACCTATATTTCATCAAGCATGTGAAAGTGTTTTTATTGATGATAAATGGATAATCACATTTAACAACGTATCTATCGATACAACTGTGTCCATTGCAGATTTTCGTAATGTTGGAGGATTTATATTTCGAACGATTCAATCATTTTGTCGTTTATCGTTTACGATAATCAACGATGGTCTTTTAGAGTTTGGTAAAACATCTTTTATCACTATTGATATTATTTCACAAAATGAACTTGTTCAACAAGGACAATCTTTAATTGATCTATTCATTTCATCAAATGAAAATACATTCATCACCTCATTGCAAACAATTCGTGATACAACACAAGCAAATGTTCTTCTTTCTGGCCGCGAAACGTCAATAACACTAGAAATTACTGCAATAAATGGAACTAACGTTCAAATGTTAACTCGACCTAGAAACTATCTTTTATCAGGAATATTATGCTCATGTTATGATGATCCTACATGCGTACAACCAGCTGGTCTCTATAATTATCCAGAAAATATTCTCTATTATACAATTCCAGGTTTTTATATTGGTTGTTACGTGGTTGAAGCAACTTTAAAATCAAATCTAGCTGCATTCTACAATCAAAGTTGGCTTAATGATTTTCTTCGAAAAATTTCATTTTATAACTATACTTCTATTCCTATGAATATAACTGCTATGAATTCTTCTGTCAAAAGTCAATACAATATTACTACACCAATTGATAATATTGTGAAAAAGTTAATGATTGAATCTTGGTCCACTCATATTAACTTTTCAGCTTACTACGAACAATGTCATCCTATTGAATGTAAGTATACTTATATTGTTAAATATGATCTTATTTATATTATTACTACAATCATTGGTTTAATTGGTGGTCTTGTTACTGTTTATCAATTTATTATTCCTCGATTAGTTAAATTAATTCGACGATTGATTAGACTGATTCAAGAATATCGATCAAGGGTACATCGTCATACAAATATTCAAGTTGCTCCAACAGTATCTGTCTCAGATGATATTTAACAATTTAACTTTTATTCTTATATCTTGCTTTCAATGTATTTCAATTGCTCTTTATGTATTCAAGCTTAATTAGAAATAACCTTTTCAATGTCACTCAAATATAAGCTTTTTGATGTTCTCATTAGTTTTTCTGATTCTAATACTCTATATAAAGAAATAAAAGCTAAAGTTAAAACTCAGACTCTATTTTATCATTTTGGTGTCTTTAGTGTTAAGCTCGAAGGTACTTGAGTGGGAGCATATCGAATAAACAATAATATCACAAATTTTATATCGATAAAAATTGAAGTTGTTGTTGAAGAAGTTGTGATCGATATGTTTCATGTATATGATTGACTCGTGTCATTCAAGAAGATGTTCCCATTGATCGGTATCCCATGTCATGAATACCGGATCACTTTTAGCGGTAAACCGGTCGAACCGGAAAAACAGACGGTTAACCGCGGTTTACAGGAGAAAGCTAGCGGTTAACCGGACAAACCGATGGTTAACCGATAAAATCGGGCAAACCGATGGTTAACCGCGGTTTATCGAAAAAAATCGGCGGTAAACCGATAATATTCCGATGAACTATATATAATAGAAATAGAACAGCTATACAGAACGAAAAAAAAAAAAATATATATACATATACATATACATATGCTGTATTATTTCGTTTTTTTCCTGCTGAAAGACACGAATACATCTTAACGACGACAAAGTTCAAGCACGCATTAATCTTTTTTATATTTAAGTTTTTAATATTCACTTTTTACTTTAATTGTTTGGAAATTTATTGAATTTTTTTTAATTCTATACTGTTTCAGATTCATCCTTTTAATATTTATTATTTTTAGATTTATTTTCTTTAATTTTTTTTATTGATTCTAACAATTTTTATACTTTTTTTTTAAATTTATTTTTTTAAATTTATTTCTCACTATTTTGTGTTGATTTTTTGTATTTTTACATTTTTTTGTACCTTTATTTTGCGTGAAATAAAAATTCTATGAATCTAAAAATATTTGTAAAATTTTGCTATGCAAACGTTCAAAGAATAGAGCAAACGATATTGCCTAGTTGCACATACTAGCATCGGTTAACTATGGTTTGCCGCGGTTTTGGGAGCCGGTAACCGGACCGATAAAACCGCGTTTAACCGCCGGCTTTTGTCCGGTGTACATCACATGGGTATTTACTTTTATGAAATAAAATGCAGTAAAATATATTATTGTTAATGGATCAGCGACTTAAATCTAATATTCCCTCTACTGGAAGGAGGGTATACGCAGAATGAGTTAAGTGCCTTCGTTCATCCTTCATTTTTAGATAGTAATTAGGTACTAAGAATCGTCTTCAACAAAACTTGTCCGAGGCTTATCGAAGTTGAAGAATGTGAATTCGAGCTTGTCTCTGGTCCGTTGTGCTTCGGCTTTGTTTGCTCTCTCTTCGGAAAAGAAACGTGTGCGTATTTCTTTTCTTTTTTAAATCTTATATTCCCCTCGAAAAATAAATAAAAAATGAAGGATATAATGGAGATGTCCATAGGAACAGCTAGACGTCAATTTGGAAAGTTAATTGAATGTATAGACTTGAAAAGCCTTAAGTAGCTTGAATGACTGTTCTCAAGAATTTAATTGATATCCCTTCGAGAACGAATCCGACAGATTATCACTTTCTTGAAAACAAACGAGAGATTGAAGTCTGTGCTGAAAGTCACACAATGTTATGTAAATTCTAAAAGTCTTTCATTACGAATTCATTCAATACGAGCAACTTAGTTTTCATGTGTGGAAATGTTCATCTGGTTGATAAGAAAATAGAAAAATAGGCAATGCATGTCAACGACTAGATATTGATTTGAGAGGCTTATACTAAGTAAAATGAGTTACAGTAAAAGACTTTCTGAGAACTCATCAAGTGATTCGATTAATGAACTAAAGCAAATCTTTAGTGTAGTGACCGATATGATCACATCCTTTCAGTAGAGGGTCAGCGGCAATTGCGCCGCGTTATTTGTTTCAATTTCTCCTAATTTTTTTCTATACTTCTTCACGTATTCATATTATAACTTTTTGTTTGTTATTCAAGTAGAGAGACGATTTTTTTTTTGAACATTCAGTTTATTGTTCCATTAAAAGATTAACAATTAACAAAAACATCAATTAGTACACCAGCAAATGATTTAGAAGAAAGAGAAAGTGAAGGAAAGAAACGAAATAAGAAAAGAAAGAAGAGAGAAAAGAAAAAGGAAAATGGAAAAAAAGGCTCAAAGAAAAGAATAATGAATAGGAGAAAAAACACACTTTCACGAGGTTATCACAACTTTGTTATCATTTAACAATAAGTATCACATGATCGACGTAACCAAATTTTTCACTTGTTATTAACAGAAATTTTGACTTTATGGTGATTTTGAGGGAAAGTATCTCAGGATAAAATATTGTAGAACTAAACTTGACTTTTTAAAATATCCGTACTGCTCCTTGTGTATCTCGATGAAGGAAATCACATCTAGATTCACATGATTGGCACGTTCCGCAAGTCTGTTAGGAAAGCGGCTATTTATCTTAAAATCCATAGTTTTGCAATATATTTCAAATAGGCATTTTGCAATAAAGTAGGCTGTTAACGTTTGTCTGTAAGTTTTAGCTTCTGGAGGTGCATCTAAATGTTTTTGAAATCTTAACCAATATTTGTATAGGTAGTCGCGTAAGGAAAGCTCACGACTTAACGCAAAGGTGGCCAGATCGTCATATCCCCTCAAGAGAATACATTAACCTTAGACCTGTTCCAAACACATGTTCGAATTTTCCTTTTTGCTTTACGGTAAAGAAAAAGAAACAAAAAAAGAGCCATATGAATTAAGGAAGGAAGAAGGCTAAGAATAGTTTTCTTATTTTAATTTCATTTCTAGGAATTTAGTGAAATATTTTTTTCAAGCCACAGTAAGACTGCTTCATCTTTCGTAGTCTATTCTCTATAAATTTTTCTCACCCTAATTACTGCCAATATGAACGCCTAAACATTTAAAGTTTGTGACATACTCGATCGAAACTCCCTTATATGTAACTTCAGGATTTGAGAGAGTCACCGCGTTATGAACCAGCATAGCTTTTATTCTGGTGACATTAACTGGAAGAATATAGTTGTTCGAAAAACTTTCTAGTGCTTTTAGTATTACATTGGCTTAAACACTAATGTATTTAATGTTGTCCGATAAGCGATTTTCTAAAGCTCATTTTATAATGAAAGTGAGGTCGTCTGCAAATAGGTGGTTAACTATCTGAGGAAAATAGAATAGAGAGACAATTATAAACCAGCCTAAATATAATTCTGAATTTTCTTCAAAGTAATTATTTATTATTCTAAGTCTTTTTCAAACTAATGATTAATGATATCAATATGCAGATATTGTCAACTACATAATCAATAATTTATCATTTCAACAAAAAATCTCTTTTATATACATACATATGAAACTATTTCACAACAAAAAGAAATAACTGAATCAAATAGATAAAATCTTTTTGTCACATTATCGATGATTACTTCATGGAATTATTATCATTATTTCATTACAGACGTTCAATATTATATTCTATGTTATGTGTTGAATAGAATCTTTTCAAAGACTATTTAATTAGTGCTATAGACGATTTAAAAAGCATAAGACAAGCAATGGCTTCAATCAATACTTGAAAATAATGAAATTAATCTCATCTTGAGATCTACGAATGTTAATTTTCAATATTAATAATATCACACTGATGATATGATTCTCTCTTAATGCAAACACACCGTATGAATTATTTATTTTTAAAATAAATCTATCCTGATGGGTTAATTATCATTTTGAATAACAACGTCTTATGTTTCATGTTATATAATCGTTTATTGTGAATCTATAATCTATTAAATTAGTTAATACAAATATTATTTTGGATAAATGATGTTACTATTTTACTAAATCATTTGCTAATTTTTCGAAATAATTTACTAAAAATATTTTGTATTAATTAGATGTATCCTCAATAAATGAGATAGTTTTCAAACTAAACAACATGTTATTTTAACATTGCAATTGATTAATATATGAAATAATGAACATGATAAATTTAACAGAATAGCATCAATTAGAAGAAAGTATTTCATTTTCTTTTTATGTTATATAAAACTTTTGAATAGTAAAATTAACTTAATTAATATAAATGTAACTCTAGATACAACAGTAACATATAATATTGTTCTTACTTTTTCAAAAATAATAAAACGTGCCTAGACAGTCACATTTGTTTTATACATAATATGAAAAAAAACAAAAAGAAAGAGAAAAGGCCTGACCAGAGATCGAGTACATCATTCAAAAATCTGCAACATTTATATTTTTTTTTTAGTTTCATAAGTTGTTTTTCTATTATATTAAAACATATAATAATTGAATAATACAAAACTTGAAATCTCTTGCACAATGGGCAACTTCTGCATACCAGGCGGACATGTAACTTTTTTGCTTGAAAATGGATTTGCATAGCTTAGAAGTGGCCATACATCACTTAGAATATCATCCTAAACAAAATAAACCATTTTTTGAAAAAACAAATTTTTGCTCAAAAAAAAGCCTGTGGGGGACCTCAGCCATATTTCTCGAAATAATTTTTTTATTAGAAAATATATCGTTTTGTACACCATTCGACGCGGTTTTACGTGCCAATTCCGAATATCACCTTGGTTTTTTGCTAAGATGCTTATTTAAGGAAAAAAAACACAGATGACTTCTTTTCTAAGCTTTCTCTGCATAAAGGTCAAAAATTGTTTTTCAGAAAACTGCTTTTATCATATATGATTCGACGCAGCTCGACAAGCTGGTTCCGAATATCACTTTAGTTTTGCACCAAAATGATGTCTTGTTTTAAAAAATAGGGATTCGGGGGCAAAAAACCTCATTTTTTAGGAGACTCATAGCACCGGTTAAACTCATCACCGCAAAGTTGCACTACGGCCAACGATGAATCAGACATGGAAGAATAATTACTGAAAGTTTGAGATCGATCGCACTTAAACTCTTTGTAGCGTTTTAAAAATACGGAAAGGGTGTTTTTCAAAAGTTTGTCGGGCCCAGGAACCAACTTTTTTTTTTGAGAAATTCTAGTTGTTATATATGATTCGATGCAGTTTCGTGAGCTGATTCCGAATATCACGTTGGTTTTGCGTGAAAATATTCTCATTTTCTCAAAATTAGCCACTCCTGGGCAGAAACCTGGATTTTTGTGAGGCCCCTAGCTCGGCCTGTGTTCACTAATGCAACATTGCACTACGGTCAATGATAAATCACCCAAAGAAGAATGGATGGTAAAAATTTGAGCTCATTCGGGCGAGAATTCTTTGTAGCGTTCACAAAATACGGTCTGACCTGTTTTTTGACGTTGTATGGGTCCAATAATAATTTTTTTTCTATCCCATTTTTGGTTCAATCAAAATAATCTTTTCATGCAATATAGCTTATGTGTCAACCATTCGTTTCAGATAGTTTTCCTTTTTAAAATGTTTTGATAAGTTCAAACAAAAGAATGGTTTCCGTATAATTATCGATTTATGAACAATTTTTGAGAATGGGCATTTTTAGGAGTATGACTTGATTTCTGGAAATTTAGTTTTAGGGTAAGATAGACTGACCATAGACGTATTCATTCCAATATTTGAAATTTGGAAAATAGAGATATCGGTCATGTCCGCCTGGTTCCCCACTGTGAGACATATGGGTCGCTAAATTATTCAGTTTCTAAATATTATAATGGACTAGTACTAAAAGAGATATTCTTTATTGTTAGAATAAAAGAATAACGATGTTTTAATTCGAAGAACAAAATCAAAATGCGGTTCAGAAATATTATCGAACGATATTAGTAGCTTAGAAAAGAATTAGTTCTTTTATAGATTTCTTTAATAATAGCAATAAATAAAGGCTGACAAACCTAAGTGAATTGTGATTTGTGATCCTGACATAGTATAGCAATAAAGTTTGAATAAAAGATCGAATCAACGTCTTATTATTCAACTAATGAATGTAGTTTTTACAATTTATGAAAAACAAATATTGTCAAATTTACGTTATAAACGCTTGTTGTTTATGTCTGAAACTTTCTGATACCATCGAATAGGAGTACAACATTGGCAATAACTGATTCGTCGATAAAGAATTAGACCGAGTAAATAATTTAATGATAACCAGTATGAATTGATATTTACCGATACTCATCAACAATTACAAATTGGATCGATGAATAATTGTCATATTTGGATCCATAGTACACTGGGTAAGAAGATATCTATCTGTCACATAAATATATTAAGACTAATACCAATCGCATCAATTATAAGAATATTTTAGCCAAAATAAATAGTTATTTGCTTTGTAATAAGATTTAGAGTTGCAATACATGATGATAGCATTTATTATATTGGAATTATTTTAGTTTTAAAATGTATTTGTGTTTTCTTTGACGGTATTGTATACTTACATTGGTGCATCTGTGCACTGTCTGGATAAGAAAAACCTAGATCTTTTTCATATGCATGTTCAATTATCATATCTATATTAGAATAAGGCGTGGACTAAAATAAACGATGGGATCAGCATATTTTCAATATTGCTTTTTAGTTTTCATAGTTTTGAAATGAGATTTTTTTTGAAAAGATTTACCGTTTAATTTTCTACAAAATCATATACAAATTGATATCAGCAGGATAGAATCAAATAAATTAAACTATCTGTTTTGTAGAATTTTTCAAATTCTATCTTTTTAGGATGTTAGAAACTTTGTAATTCAATTAAAAATGACGTTCTAATGTAAAGTTTCTTATTTGTTCACTTATGCTATAGAATACTACGAAATCTTATATAAACCCAATTTGTTAAATATCATTCGATATTAGTTAAGTTCAAGTAAACAGCTTAACTATGTTACATTCGTATCAATCGACTCAAAACTTAATCCTATGACAATATTCAAAAAAAAACTTTTTGTTCCAAATTATAAAACCTAGAGAAAATATTGAAAATATATTGATTGTTGGATAATTGAATAAAAATACTTTAAACATCAATATTAGAAAATCCTATAAAACATGATTCGATGGTTCTTTATTCTCATGTTCCTGTGAACATGTGAGAACGAAACAGTTCGAATCGATACTTTATTATTTTGATATAAGTTGAACTATGGTAAAATAGCATGGAGAGATAGAACATTCTTTTGTCTATCAGACGCTATCGGAAGAAAGTTTGTTGATGGTTTTTATAAATAATTATAGAATTCTCGGTATTACTTTTAGATTATTCTAAGTAGAACAAAAAGAAAAGTATTCAAATCAATTGTTAGTAAACAAAGTTCATGCAGATGTGCATTGCAAATTATCTATATACACTTTAACAGAAAATGAGAACAAAACACAAATAATAAACTTATTTATTGAAGTTTATTTTTCAGTAGAACAAAATTTTAACTTTATTTCAATTAAATGAAATCAGTAGTTACATTAACTGAATAATAATGAAATTTATAATAGCTTGAATATATTGATTGGTACACATTAAGCATCTGGATTAGATTAGATGCGTTTGGAGAATATCTCCGGAAACTCGATTAAATGCTAAGAGAGCAAAACGTAGCAGATATAGGAGATATATCTCTTAGATCTCCTATAACCCGTCCACCTCCTGTACCCACCCTCAACCCTCAAGACACATGCCCTTTGTCCTCGTTAGCGCGTGTGTCCTCTTTCCGTGGCACCCTCATCGAGTGACACGCCTTCCGTCTATGTTTCCGTCCTGTATCTCCTATATCTGCTACGTTTTGCTCTCTTAGCATTTAATCGAGTGTCCGGGGTTATTCTCCAAACGCATCATATGCTGGATTATACATTGAAAGCATAATAAAGAAGCGAGCTAGAAATCAAAAGCAAGATTTAATTAATTATTCATATAAATGATAATGCCACAAAACAGCAATGTAAACAGTTGTGAATAAAAACTGGGAGACGCAAATGATTTTCCCGCTGATAGTGTAGTTGAAGTTGTTACTATTGTTGAGGTTGACGAAATTGTCATTGTATTAACTGGTTATACAAAAAAGAAATGAAAAACATACTTAATCGAAAATTGTTTTGTACATAATAATTTTTGACAAGTGTTTTTTTTCGATTTAACGTGAACGACTATAAATACTCGTACTATATTCATATTTTTGGCGATTAATAAAACATTTTTCATGATTTTTGCTTCTTAACAATTCTCGGAGATTTTATATAAACGCACATATAACAAGTTTAAATGTTTTATATCGATTCTGAAAAAGTCTTATACGGTAGTGCATGAAAAATACAAATCATTTTAAGGATAATATTGTTCTTTCAGATTACCTAACTATCTTTCTAGTCACTGCTTTTAGAATAGCTTTGTACTCACTATTTGATGTAGTTGGATGAGTTATCGATTGAAAAGTCGATGGTGTGCCTAAAACAAAAACCGAGTAGTCATATTTTGTATATTCTTAAAGTAAAAAATGTTTCTTTTTACTTGATGCTGTAACAGTCATTGAAGTATCGTTGATTAACGATAATTTTGTTGTTGTTGCTGTGTTTACCATATTGGGTGCTAGACAATAGTCAAATGAAAACTAATGAGTGAAAAATATCAATTGTTAATGTAAGTATTTTCTAGAGACTATGGCATTGTTCTAGTTTTTTTAGAAAAAAAAAGCAAAGTTTTTCATTATAAAACATTAGCGATCGAGAAAAACGTCGGTTAAAGTTAAACATTAATGTTGCAGTGTTAAATGAAAGTTGGAAAATTTGACTATAACTTCTTCAAAATTTTTACATATTTTGAAGATTCGTACGTTCATAATGTTACTTTTATATGAAAAGAAAAGTTTACATTTGAACAGTTTCATTTAATATTAAAAGTGCTTTTTGATTACTATATACTGAATTAGTGAATCAATACTAAAAGAACATGTATGTCAAATAGAATTTGTAGGAAAATATTTTTATATACACTTAATTCATCTATAAAAATACTAAACATAGATCAAGGCACTTCAATTGTATACAACGTTTTTAGCTTGTCTAAGATTCGTATGTTTCATCTCAATCCATTACCCGTCACAAATTGTCCAATCTCTTTTGTATACACATCAATGTATTACTAATTGTTCAGAAAAAACAAAATACTTGATTCAAAAATGTTTCAATGATTAAATTAAAATACTGTTTCATTTTATAAACTCAGTTGCTGATAATTTGATATTACTTGCCATGTGAGAAAGTATAATTCAGTGTCATGTATTGCATGAATAAAGCTCAATCACTTAAACGCTAATTCTATTGAGATTCAATTCTTTTCAAAGTGTCGTAATATGAACTTTTTGGATGCAGAATTTCCCGAAGTCTACAGTAGTAAAATATGGAAACGAAAGCTTTACATCATGAATTATGCACGTCGGCTTCTACTGTCGAGTATATAATTTATTTCAAATCATACATGGCATTCAGGATCATTCTTACGTTAATAAAAAAAGTGATATCATTTTTCTTTTGTGATCCCCTTCTTTCAATGGTTATAGTTCCGCGAAATGATTCACTCACATTAAATATATTAAGAACGGCTACTGTAATAAAAGACAATTAAATAAAATAACGGGCTTTCAAACTTACAGCAAACGACGGAAAACTTCTGAATGCGATTGTTATAAGTGTCAGCAATAATAAGTGCTCCACTTGAATCAAGTTTAACATGCCCAGGATTATACAGCTGATTTGGCAATGTTCCATAGGTAGTAGTACCAGCAACGATTACACCTGAAGTAGAGCCTACTGTCCATTGCATGATGCGATGATTGCCAAGATCTGCAATGTACATCGCCCCATTTTTGTCAACAATTATTGAAATTGCTATGTCAAATTGATTGAGACCGCTTCCCCTAGTACCTGTCTGTCCAGCCACTGTTATTCCAAAGGTCGCATTTGGAAGCCACTTCTGGATACGAAAATTATATGTGTCTACCACATAAAGAGTGTTTGAAGCAGTTGTATCAACGAATAATCCGAATGGATATGCAAATTGATTGGCTTGTGAACCGTAACTGCCACAAACAAGCATTCCGGTTGATGGAGACAGCCATTTTACAATTCGACTATTGAGTGTATCAGCAATCCAGATGATCGACGTGTCTGGTTCGATGAACATATCTTCAGCCAGACTCAATTGGCTAAGGTTAGTACCGTATCCTTGACCAGCAGCTACAAGTATGCCAGTCGACGCTCCTGGAGTCCATTTTGTAACACGTGAATTAATACCACCACCATTGTCGAGCACATAGATATTGTCGCTTGGATCGACATATATGGCTTGCACTACATTAGATAATAAAAGGTAGAATAAGTATCAAACATCAAGTATTACTTACTCCAAATGAATTGACTAAGATCAGTGCCATAAGAGCTGTTGATTACAGTTATTCCTAATGTAGCACCAGGCAAATAAAGTTGTACTCGAAAATTATCGCTATCTGCGACATAAGTGTAACCATTATTGTCGACCCACATATCGCTTGGTACATTAAGATTTGTCAAGCTGTAACCTAAATCACCAATGGGTGAACCAGCAATTGTTGTTGCATTTGGTGCCCATACAGTTGTTGAACAGTTTGAAGTTGACATAGGCGCTAAAAGAAAATAACAAAACGTCTTTTATGAATATAAACTGAGACAAATGTAGATGAAAGTAATCGCAACACTTTTTAATAATATAAAACGATTCTCAGCATATGATAAATTCACTGAAGAATAATGTGTCAATTAAAAATTTCTTAATAAATGCAAATCGACATCGATAGAAATTCAAAAGGATAAAACTCACAATGAATCCTAATACTGTTGAAGAAATTACGAAAGTATGACAAGAATTATAGATTGTGGATGTATTTATTTTTATATGCTCAAAAAGAAAATATAATACTTACATGCTGTAGTGCTTATTGATGGAGTGGTTGTAATTGACATATTCGTCAATGCTATACAAAAACAAAAGATATATTGAAATTAAAACTTTATAATCAATGATCCTTACGACAAGAAATAGAAAACTTTTGAATGCGATTATTTCCTTTATCGGAAATGAAAAGAGATCCATTTGAATCGAAAGCAATACTGTACGGTTCAGAGAACTGATTTGCCTGCACTCCGGCAGTACCGCTACCTGCAACGACTATTCCGGAACTTGCACCAATTACCCATTTCATAATTCGATTGTTGCCAGTGTCCACAATGAACATGTTTCCATTCGTATCGACAATTAATGTTTGTGGATACCACAGCTGATTAAGTCCAGTACCATAATAACTTGTTATTCCAGCCACTGTTATTCCATTGGTTGCAGATGGTTGCCACATTTGAATTCGATGATTATTTGTGTCTGCTACATAGAGTATGCTTCCAGCATTTGTATCAACAAATAATCCTCCTGGATTTTTAAATTGATCAGGTCCTGAACCATAGCTTCCACGAACAAATATACGTGTTGTTGAATTTGGCCACTTTACAATCTGACTATTGAATGCATCAGCAATCCAAATAACCATTGTTTGTAATTCAAGGAACATTCCAGAAGATCCATCATATTCATTACTAGAATTAATATAGTCAGAACCACCAGCTACAAGTATACCCGTAGTAGCTTGTGGTGTCCATTTCGTTACACGTGCCTGTAAACTATCGAATATGTAGATATTACCACTATTATCCACACTCATGCTATCCACTAAATGAGAGATAATGAATTTAGATGAAAAGCAATCAACTAATGAACATGATACTCACTATGCATGAATTGATTGAGTCCACTGCCAAAGGTACTATTGAATACTGTTATTCCGGTTGTTGAATTTGGTGGAAATTGTTGTACACGAAAGTTACCGGCATCTGCCACATAAAGGACACTGTTATTATTAATGAACAAACTGGTGGGTGTGCTTAGTCTTCTCGCGGTGGAACCTGATAAACCCGAAGACGCACCAGCCACTGTTGCTGCATTTGTTGCCCATACAGCCGTTGGACAAATGGTGACAGCTGATATTTTACCGTTAAAAGATCTAACGAAAATCATCTGATTTATGTTGTAATAAAGTGAATGTAGCGTTTCTTACGTGATAAATACGATTGACATTAACCAAAATTGTTTCAAGAATAAACCAGTCATGATATTTATAGATGGAGCATGAAAAATTATAGGATCTTCAAGAAAATAGTTTTAGAATGTTATGTATCACAAATCAAGCACTTGTTTGTGACAAGTCTCAAAAAATAGTAGTGATCATTTTTGAAGAAAAATAAAGAAATATGATTTTATGAAATATCAATAGATGTGTCATTGATAAAAGATTAAATTAAACAGATAACATATAGGTGCGATATAATTATAATGCCGATGACATGACTACTTATGATGCATTCATTATTTGACTAGTGTCTCTCTTTTTTTTCAATCTCTGCTACTCATAAAATGTCAAGTCATTAAATTAGTCAAAGAAAAAAATAACTAGTCAAAGTAATACAAGTAGTAACAGAAAAAAGTAAAGTAATCAAAATAATAGGTATAATTCAGAAGTCACCACCTTTTCTTCCTTTAGATTCAGTTGGTTGATCACTTAAAGAAGGAATGAACTTTCATCAAATCCACAAAATGAAGTTGAATTAGTGACTAGATTTCGATAAATATTGAGGTGCAACTGTATCTTTAAGGTAAGATGAACCATTGTACAAATAATCTTAGCAAATTTTACAGTATCATAGAAGGAACTATGTATTATTTTAAATCAAATCTCTTCTAATATTTTGATTAGCAGTGCATAGTTACTGTAACTTTTAACAGTTATTATAAGCCTACTGATTCATTGAACAAATATTATTCATCTTTGTATGGATGAAATTGTTCTAAGAAAAACAATACTTACTCAAGAAGTTGCTATCTTGAAGTGCTATACTAAAAAAAGGTTTTTGTTTGAAGTGACTCTGTTTTTTCTTTTTCCAAAATGACAAGAAAGTGTCTGAATGTGTTATCCCTTTTATACAGCTCAGAATCAGTCTGTAGATGAAAAAGTTTAGAAAAAAATAATTTTTTTCTCCTAGAAGAACGTATTCTGATTGGTTGATCTAATTTTTTTTTTATTTTTCAAAAAATAAAAAATAATATTGTTGTTTTATATTTCCCTAGAGACAAGTTTTTTTTCTCTGTCATTCAAAAAAAAAAGAAAACCATCGGAGCATCATACATTGTTATTGTCCTTTTTCCAAATTAACTTTCATGAAGAAAGTTCTTTTTTTCTATACTTGAAGCGCCTTCATTCACTTTCTTTTAGTAAAAGTCGAAGACAGAAGCTCTTTTTGACCTCACCCGAACACAAGCACTCGACTTGGTGAAAATCCTCTAGCTTGATGATTGGATACAATTCATATTTATGTTCTATTTTACCGTAAATCAGGCCGAAAACTTATGACCATATCTATATTGTTTTGTATACGATATATTTATGGCCATAATAAGGCGATCATATATAGACATATTTTGGTCTTATAGCTGCCATATAGAGTCACTATTATCTGTAGCATAAACCCTATTCGCAATATTTATAAACATTTTCTTTTTCACTAAACTTATAAACCACTTTGCTTCAGCCACAATCGAATCCATAGATAACAGTGTCTAATTCGGGTCGAATAAGATCTGACAAGATCATGATGTAAATGAACTACAAAGTAATTCAAAATCCACATAAAAAAATATCAAACAACATTTTAATGATAACTTTGATCAATATTTCAATCAATAATCTTATCTTAATTGTTTTTCAGCTTTCATTCACAGGATACTCTATTCTTTATTAAAATCTATTAGTCTTGTAGGATTGATAAAGAACTACTACGGTTTCCCAAGGTCTACCAGGGTCTACGGGATCTAGAAAGATCTATTAGGCTCTAAGGGATTTGTAAAGGTCTATTATGGTCTACCGAGGTCTATTAGGGCCTATGGAATCTACAAGGATCTGTTCGGGTTTACCAGGATCTATTAAGATCTACAGGGGCCTATTACAGTCTGCCAGGATCTACAATCATCTGTTAGGATTTACCAGGATCTATTATGGTCTGCAAGGGTCTACGGAATCTAAAAGGGTCTATTAAATTCTACCAGGGTCTACCAGAGTGTCCATCATTTCGCCCTCACCCTCCCTTGGATGATATGCCTTCTGAGTCCGTATGTGTGTTTCCACTCTCACCCTAACCCTCAGAGAAGAAACCAGTGTGTCAGTATTTTCACCTTCATTCCCACCCTCAGGGAAGAGATTGGGTGTCAGTACTTCCGCTCTCATCCTCGAAACAGTCAGTCAGAGCATTGTATGCTATGGTAAACCCTGAGAGACCCTGACACATTGAGATTAATAAAACTCAATTACTTTGTAATTCATTTACGACATCCAGTGAATCTGGTCACTAAAAACTAATCAATTTTGAGTTTCATATGAGACAAACAGAAATTCTTGAGAAGATGGTTTTTCCTACTTTCAATATTGGAAGAATTCGCATAGATTTATCGGAAAGATTCTTAATCTGTGAATAGCATTCGGTTTGATTTTCCAAATATGATCGTTGACTTCAGGACCGCTTCAATCTAATCCAGCAATGTTGTGACCGGATAAAGGAACGAAAAATCTGATCGATGCAAAGTGAGGAGCCACGTGAACATATACGAAAGTTTTCTTTTCTAAAATATAACCACTTGAATAAACATTTATAGGTGATCTATGATTTTCTTAAGCGGCACTTCTTAAATTTTGACAGAACCTTACAAAAGAACATGCCAAAACTTACGCTCATAAAATTACATAAATAGCGAAAGTCAAGCCGCTTGGTAAGAGGAAACAATATCTTAAAAGCTTCTCGATTAGTGGGGCTTATGCTAAAAATAAAATGGTCCAGATTGAGTTTAAAATAATGTAGAAAACAAAGAATTTACAGTTCCAAGACATGTCTGAAAACATACCATTCCACATATAGTAAATGCTAGAAACAGGAAATGTTTAATCGAGCGCGCATTTTTACCATATACTTCTACATATGTATCCTACTTATGGTAGTAGCGTAAACTCATGGAACTTTTCCTAGCCCATCTTACAAGATGCCCAAAAATCCGAAGTCTCTGGTAACAAATCTAGCTTTAAACGCCTATGTTGCACTTTGGAGAAAAACCAAGATAATATTCGGAATCAGCGCGTCAAAATACGTCGAATGATATAAGATCAACATAGTTTCGAAAAGAAAAAACTTTTTCAAAAAAATATGGCTGGAGAATCTCTTAGGCTTGTAAGATATTGATAGACAGTGCTCAATCGAAGCTCTTCGATTTTTACTCATTCTAAGGTTTGTTATAGAGGTAAGAGTTTCGTGAATTTGAATATTGATCGATTTTAAGAATACTAAAATTCGAATGTGATGTGGAATTTCTATGAAAAGGTCCAACAAACAACTGCAGGACTCAAATTTATTAATTGCATTTCTACTTTTTCCGATTGAATAAATTCATTTCAGCGCGTTTGAAAATACGTTACGTTTGAGCACGTCTAACGTCAGAAATCTATGAAGAAAAGTTAGTGCCAAGCAAAAAAACAACACGACAGAAAACAACTGCTTTTTCTTTTCTGTTGTGCTTTCGTGATATATTTTTTGTATTTAAGGCCCACCCCCCCTCTAAAATTTTTTTTCCCCAGAACACTCAATCTTACTGAAATTTTTATTGAATAAGTATCTGACCATTGATAGTTCTCAGTGAAAATTTGAGCTCATAATATTGAGTTTTTCACGAGTTATTGTAACACCAAGGGTCAAAAAGTAGGTGTCCATGTGTCAAAGATTTTGTTTTCAATTTTAATGATACAGACCTCTGGATGGTGTCAAAATGTAGAGAAAACCTGCCTCTACAGGGTGGTTCAAAACCTTTACGCCCCCCTGGTTCTACCTATAGATCAAATGGTTTCATCAACAATTTTATACCAAATCGTAGCCCGTAAACAACTGCATCAACGAGTGCAACCATATACTCATGATTAACAACGAAGGAAAAGACACAGGGACGATACATGCATATGTGCACGTACAGATAAGGAAGGAATGAAGAAAAAGAAAAAGAATAACCAGGACACTTTTTCAATGTTTTTCATTTCTTTCATGTTCTAAACGTTTTTTGCTCGTGAAGATAACTGTTTTCGTTACCTCAAGAACTGAGTTAATTATTACCTGAACTTCGACAAGTTCCTGATATCGAAACTTCATGATATATTCGAATAGGTGAATGGAATGATGATTCTTGCATACATTCTAAATTAGAGGATATATGGCACTCTGGTACATATGGCATAAGCTCTTTTGATTATGTAATAGACAACACCTGATTCGATAGTACAGGTTGATGTAGAAGTTTACGGGCTACGATTTGGTATAAAATTGTTGATGAAACCATTTGATCTATAGATAGAACCAAGGGGGCGTAAAGGTTTTGAACCACCCTGTGGAAGAGCGTGGTAGAAAGAATGTGAGTATACAACATTTATCACCAAAACATGATGGTATGCCAGCGAAGAAAACGGAAAGTAACATAATCGATAGTGTATCATCGTTACCCTTTCATCAAGCATTATTTTATCGTTTATAACGATGTCAATGATAAAATGAAGAATTTGAGTGCTCTATAAGTTGATGAACAACGAGTAGATGTGTTACTAATAAGATTTGATCTAACTCCTAATTCAGAGTAAGTTGCACGAGCAGTGCGTGAAACTGAAAACATTTTTACCTTAATACTGTACTATTCTTCAAAAACAATAATTTTTCATTTTATTCTCTGATTTCCCATATATCATGAAAATTCGATATCTCGGGAATAAAGGTACGAGGGCACAAATCCTTCTGAGGTTTTTGATACCTCATCGAGATCTATCTATCGCCAAAAGAGGGGGCTCAAAGGGCTTGAACACCTAAATATGTTCTTTCGTAAGTAGAGTGAAGAAAACGGAAAATATAATCATTCTTCGACCTTCTTCCGCTCAAGATGCCGAGCTGAAACGTCTAGATGAACTTGACAGAAAGACAAAGCGAGAATGTTCTTTCACTTTTTGAACGCATATAAATAGATACTTTGCTATAAGTATAATGTTATAGCAAGTATATAAGATGTATCATAATATTAAATTATCGTAAAATAATTAGTCATCTATATTCATTTTCTTTATTCACATCTATGTTAATCATTGTAGTTGTCACTTTACTTTATCGTTGTGTCAGATATTTCCTATGATATCTTTTATTGCTTTTTCTATTTGTTTTTTCTTTTTAATGTATTTACATGGATCTTCCTATCTAAAATGTTACTTATTTGAAAAATGTAATCGTCTATCAAAAGCTTCGTAAAAACATTTGCTGTTCTACATATAACAGTATGCAGTTTAAATTAGGAATGAAACTATATACACAATATTGAAGTAAAAATCTACCATCTAAAAACAGCCCATCTACCAGAAAGAGCTAAGCAAGTCTGCAGACGAGCGTTACTTGTTATGAAACAACTATTTATGAAAACTTATTTCCAACAGTTCTTTCGATTCTTTCAAGTATTTAATGCGGAGCCTGTATTGAAACTATCAGATGAGCGAGCTAACCAACAATTACATAGGAAAACCCTTTATCATCCAACGCAACAAGATTCGAAATTAACCAATTTATCTCAAGATCTTGTGAAATATCCTGCAGTGTTACAAAAAAACCATGGGATTCCATAGTTCTGTATTCGCGGTTTACTTATCGAATCGAGCCTATGATAAGTTTCTATCGTGAATTCTATACATGGTGGAAAACTAATGAGCACAAATATTTTCAAGCAAACCCTAATCCGCACCTTCACATCCACACCGACCCCGAAGCAAGGTTTCTGATAATAAGTGAACCCAGCAGAATCAAAATGTCCCGTACACCTACTATTCCAGAAATACACTCTGTCGTACACCTATTTTAAAAAAGCAGAGGGTACTTCATATACTTTAATAACTAGATATACACTTTGGGTTGTTTTTATAGTTTTATAAATATTTGAAATCTAAGATAATTTCTTGAAAATAATTGATATGGAATGGCATTTATTAGTTCTACTTTGTTTTTGATTAAGTTAAGCTACATATGAATTCACTTTTTCCATTGGTCCCGATAGTGTCAACAATGGAAGAATTGATCGAGTTTCTACCCAGGTCAATAAATCCGATGCGAAATTCGACTGAACCGCATAAGACTCAAATAAATCTCATTGACACCAATTAATCGACGAGATCTGATGGAGACCGGGATTCTCGGCTGACATTCGACTTTCAAGTGTCGCAATTCGATGGGATGCTACTATCGGAATTTGACGAAAATTATCGGTAGATATTCACCAATCTGTACTTCCAATAAATACTTTGAGTTATTTGTGCCTCAGGCGAATTTGAGAGATCAGTCAAAGTCCACTAATAGCTCTCGCCACATTTCCGTAATATTTTTTCGGTTATCGGAATTCACATTGGATCTGATCGGATTCCAATATAAATCCGATTCGATTCGTTGTTACATACATCAACCTAGATATGTAGCTCACTATACTTTTTTAGTAAAATTATTTCTCTTCTCTTCATTTTATTTATATATCAATATTAATTTTCGACGCGCCTAGTCGAGTTTGTCGTTCATTTATTTTATTTTGATAATTTCAAATTTTTTTTCTCACTTTTGTTTCCATTCAAACAAACGACTTACACAAATGTACAGTTGAAACAAAATGCAATACGAAAAAATAAGCAGCTACGAAAATTATCTTATAGATGGGGAAAAGCATGTGTCCTTATTCATTTTCCATGACTTTCTAGTAAATGAATCTTTGTTGCGTACACTTAGGTGCACTTAGTATTTCAAAATAAAGTGAACACATACATTCTGATTTGAGAAAATACATGCTACAGTACATTATGATTTACATTCCTACTAGAAACCTTGCCCCGAAGATGCAATAACAATTTATTCTGATCTTTTACGTACGATCACGTCATTTACATATCAGACACACGATTACATCGTCAATTAGGGAATAGACAACAGAAGCATGAAAGTAAAGCAGGGAAAGAATAGTAAGGGGTTGAAAATAAGATAAAGATAAACAGGTAAGAAAATTGGGTTAGGGAGAATAAGTGATCGAGCACTGAACAAAATGTATATTACACGATCAGCAGAGAATGTTAGAATTTTAGCACTTATTGAAATATCATAATTCCCCATGGACAGTTTCTCCTTTAATTAGTTTTTTGACTACAGTTTGAGTTATTTGATAGTGTTTCGCAGTACCTTTCATGACTGATTCCAGTGATACCTTAGTTCCAGTTCGCACATCAACTTCGTCAGTAATGTATCCATGCATAGGCACTTCTGTAGCACGAACTTCACCTGTACCGACTATCTGCGTATCCACTACGACCACTTCAGTGTCATATTCTTCATTCTTATAGATACGAGTTATAGTATAGTATCCATTGATACTCTCTGAAAGCATTCTTGACCACTGATCACCAACTGCAAGATTCGTAGGAGA
Source organism: Macrotrachela quadricornifera (assembly GCA_022393335.1). Classification (NCBI taxonomy): domain Eukaryota; kingdom Metazoa; phylum Rotifera; class Eurotatoria; order Philodinida; family Philodinidae; genus Macrotrachela; species Macrotrachela quadricornifera. Next base: position 867,554 of record JAJEKB010021090.1, on the reverse strand, counting down.
TTCAACTAACTTGTCAAGCTCCTTCCGAGTTCGGTCAAAAAGTAGACGCCGCTGCTCGTGTTCATTCGGAGGAGTGAGGCGCGCCCATGTGCAAACTATCTCCACTTCACCCGTAACATCACCGTTTTTATACTCCAATTCAGCAATTCGTTCAGTACAGATTGTTTCTACCAGTGTCACAGTCGTTTCACCCGTCAAAGTATTAACAATTGTAGTCGTTTTGTTTTCTGCATAGGTAAATTCGTCACCGATCGAAATTTCGTTTCGCACCTG
>JAJEKB010021090.1:808766-866881 GCA_022393335.1 Macrotrachela quadricornifera | reverse complement strand
TGACACTGGTAGAAACAATCTGTACTGAACGAATTGCTGAATTGGAGAATAAAAACGATGATGTTACGGGTGAAGTGGAGATAGTTTGCACATGGGCGCGCCTCACTCCTCCAAATGAACACCAACAGTGTCGTCTACTTTTTGACCGAACTCGCAAGGAGCTTGACAAGGTAGTTGAACCTTCTACGAATCTTGCAGTTGGCGATCAGTGGTCAAAGGCGATTTCAGAGAGTATTAAAAAGTACTACACTGTAGCCCGTATCTATAAGAATGAAGAATATGACACTGAAGTGGTTGTGGTGGATACGGAAATAGTCGGTGGATTTCAAGTTCTTGATACAAAAGTGCCGATGTACGGACAGAAAACTAGAGAAATTGATGTCCAAACAGGGACAATAATATTCCTTGAAACGGTTGCGACATATACTCTGAGATACGATCGAACGACTGAAATTATTGTCAAAAAACTAATGAAACGAGGAACTGTTCATCATGAGTTATGACAGTTGAATAAATGCCAAGATTGTCACATTTCCTATTCAGTATATAATATATATTTTGTTCAATATGCTAGCACGTATTCTTCTTAAGCCCCCCCCCCCCCCCCCCCCCCCACGCTCAAAAATCGATCTCACTCCAGGAATGTTCAAATTGGCTGAAATTTGGAGCATATGTTGGGGCTGTAGTGAGGAGGCTGTGGTAAAGTTTTCAGGTCGCCATTTTAACATTGGATGAAGAGATGAACAAAATACGGGTTAAAAGTAGGTCATCTCATCTCTAACGAGGGAACCACCCGAGGTGCTAAAAAGCTTTTCGACTGGGGGTTTCGTGGTTCGATAGGACATACCTAGGTATGATATATCCTAGCTTGGTTCGTGCGGAAGTTGCTTCTAGAAAGAGTTATGAATTGTTTAAGTTATAAGCAGAATTTCCACTTTTACCGCTAAATTTTAGTTTTTTAATATAAAAAAAGTATTAGTTTTATATTTTTCTTATGTGTCTGCCATTGTAATTTTGACGCATTTGTATGTGCAAGGATATCATTTTGTAAATTATGTTAATCTGTATCTACTTTTGTATGTGCATGACTATCAAAGAAAAAAAGGAGAGTGTAGAAGAAAGTATTTTTCATTTATCAGCCAGCGTTCTCCTTATGGTATGCATATAGAAGTGCACCAAATGAGAGAAAACGAAAAACGTTGCTCGAGAATGTGTAAAAGTATCACATAGGTTTTATCATAATCTGAAAAACAGTAATGGATGGAGTAGATCGAATAACACAGTTGTTTCGAGAGCGAACACTTAAAGAGCTTCCAGTTCCATCATCACTTACTCAAGTTCAAGAGGAAGAGCTTGTTGATCAATTGTTCAATGTATTCGAGTCGATATGGACAAGCACGTCATACAATGAAGATGACGAAACGACTCTGGATCACAATGTGTCGGACGATGAAATAAATCGATGCGAAGAAGGTCTTGATGAATCATCTCATGATTTAGATTATGAAGAAAAAGACGAGGAAAATCCTGTATTCGAATCATTTTCTTTGTCATATATGAAGCGAGCACTTGAATATTACGATGCAATTAATCCAAAAACTGGAAAACGATCTCATACGTGGAAATGTGTTCATAACAAATTTCGAAGAATCGCTCATCAATCATATATGGCGCGTTTTCGGGAGTATGTTGAGAAAGAAGGAACAAAAAAGCAAAAAGTGGATTCAATAGAAGATTATGTTTATAATAATTTTGAACGTGCTCGGGATATTTTATGTCCAGTTCACGACATGGACTTAAAAAGATGGGCTATACGAAAAGCAAAGATGATGTCATTGCATGATTTTGTGGCGTCCGATCATTGGATCTTAAATTTTAAGCATAAACATGACATATGTTCAAGAAAAATTATAAAGGTTAGGACATATACCGTATAAACCAGATGAAAGTTTTATGTTGTAAATTAGTGTATTAATCGTATCTCTTTCAGGTGGTCGCAAAACGTGAAGTGATCAATTAAACTGAAATTAAAAAATCAGTAGAACAATTTGTTATCGAAGTTAAATCATTATTGCCTCATTCCAATGATGATATCGTGTTGAATACAGACCAATCCGGACTTCAGCTTGAGTTTGCCTCAACGCGAACTCTTTCATATCGGGGTGAAAAGACAACACTTGCCGCCGTACGTTCGATAAATGCAGCCACCCATAGCTATACGATTCAACCGACAATAAATATGAGTGGTAAACTCTTCGATCCCGTCTATATATGTCTCAAAGAAGCAAATGGCCGAATGAGTGAGAATATCAAAGCAAATCTTCCACAGATGAAAAATGTTGTTGTTACATGTAGCGCATCTGGAAAACTAACCACGTCACTAGTTGAATATTGGCGCGATAAGTGTCTCATTCTTTCGCTACTTTCACAACCGACATTACTTCTCTCTGATAGCTAATCTGGACATGGAGATAGAAAAAGAATCTATGAGTCAATTAAAAGACTCACACGACTAGAGATTCCACGGAAAACAACTTCGATAATTCAGCCTCTGGATGTATTTTTTAACAGGCAATGGAAAGTAATCGTGCGTAAGGTTTACGAGCGGGTTCTTCTTGATGAAATAGATATTCATCTTGCGCAAAGGAATAATATCATCCGTTTACAGTCTATTATTCATAATCAACTTTCATCCCCTGTTTTCACATCTATGATACGCTACGCATGGTTCAAAAGTGGCTATACTAATGTCGATCCTCGACCTTTTCAAACAGTCACACAAGTGTGTTTCCAGTTCAAACAGGACCACTGCGACATACCTTCATGCGATCAATATGCGTTTATTAGATGTAGTCATTGCAGCAAAATATTATGTTTTCAAGATTTTTTCGTTAATTATCATACTCATGATATCTGACTGATCTAAACGCGTGCTACAGTTTTATAGCTTTTGCTTCACATTATTTTTTCCCTACGATACTCACGCATACATGCAAGAAAATAAAAGCAATGTTTATTGACAAATCTTTATGTTCCAAATTATTGAAAAGAGAAGAGATGAAAACGGTAAATAATGACTTAACTCGAAAACAGTTTATAACTATTCAAATGGACCTTTCTTATTCATCGGCGAAGTAAGAGTAGCTACATAACTAGAAAAAATGTTGTAAATTTTTTTTCTCAGATCCTTATTTATTTTCAATTGATCCTTTTAAAAGATTAAAACGGGTGGTTATGATATATATATATAAGAAAAATATAAAACTAATACTTTTTTTATATTAAAAAACTAAAATTTAGCGGTAAAAGTGGAAATTCTGCTTATAACTTAAACAATTCATAACTCTTTCTAGAAGCAACTTCCGCACGAACCAAGCTAGGATATATCATACCTAGGTATGTCCTATCGAACCATGAAACCCCCAGTCGAAAAGCTTTTTAGCACCTCGGGTGGTTCCCTCGTAAGACATCTCAATGAGCCTTCAAGGTATGTACGATTTCTTTTTTTGTTTTATAGCTTGTCACTAGCACTAGCCTAACTGGAAACTCTTTTTTTAGAATTCATCCTTGTAAGCGAAGAAAACGAATAAAAAGTTCGATCACCTGAAGAGTCCCGAAAAAATCATACATTTTCCAGAGAGATGTGCTCTTATAGAATGATAAAAGACCCATTTTGTAAAAGGGCTTCCAGGTAGGCTAGCCCCAGTGACGAGCTTTCAAACAAAAAAGAATATTTGGCTTCCTTTCGTACTGGGGACAAATGGCGTTGGAGATGCTCCGTCGAAATCATGTTTTGAGAAAAACGCGAAACAAGTTTTTGAAGTAGAAATTTTTCGAAAATCCACTTTTTTCTAAGAGAATAAACCTTAAAATCCTACTGATTTTTAATCTTCAGGCTTCATAGCATCCACCTATACACTTATCTAAGATTTCAATTTTTTCACGAAACTCGACTTTTTTTAGGGTGGGGCCTTAATCTATCTTTCTTACCTGTTTATCTTTACCCTATTTCCAATTGCTTATTGTCTTGCCCTTGTTTTCTTCTTATTATTTTCATGGTTTCGTTGTTTATTTGCTGATTGTCGATGTAAGCGTGTGTCTGATATGTAAAAAAAACACTATGGAAGAGACTTTATTTCATTATATTACCAAGTGACGAAACTATTTTGTACAGGAGAAACCCGTTTTGTAAAACTGCGTTTGCTATGCGAAGAACTCTATTTTAAGAAACCACGTTTTTCTGCCTGAAACATCAGGGCGTAGATTGATAAAGGAATGCATGTGTAGGAATAACTAATGTGCTATGTCCTATTTGTTCTATGAAATACATCGAATTTTATGCATATGCTTAATCTGATTCTGCAAAGCCACTTTGTAGAAATCGAATTCGAAAGAGTTCACAACGTTGGGACGACAACGGTCCCATGCCTGAAGCCTTCAAAGATAAGGTGAATGTCGGCTCTCCAACGTCGACTGACTCTTATGTGTCACGGAAAACATTTGCGTACAAATCGTAATGAGCAGCGGTAAACAAAGAGCGTTTTTTTCAAAAGTGTTTTTTGCGTTGGGTGTTTAAGAATTTTTCAATGTCACAGCTGTCATTCCCGTAAGTACAGGAACATGATGTACACTAAAGCACAGATGCCAAACGACAGATTTACTTACCAGAAAACTCAAAATAGTTTTATTACCCCCAAGGATCAATATTTAGTCGAATTATGGCTCATGCGTTTATTTTGAATGTTATCACAACTATGTTTGACCAAAATTAGGCCCACAGGACATAGGATTATTTTTTGTCAGAAAGTATAAGATCTTCTGAGGTATGTTCAGACTTCCGAATAAGAAAATTTCCGAAAATTACAAAATTTCTCTGTGACCTTATCAAGACACCCGAACGCGTCAAGAGAAATTTCTATAGTTTCCTATATTTTATTTTGTTATGTAGATATGATAAGATTAATATAGATTTATGGAATCCTAACCCCAAAAAGTAGTCAAATTTTTGGTAATTACAGAAATTTCTATAATTTCCTTAATTATGCTACGTAGATGTGATAAGATGGGGAAAGTTCTTTTCCGATGTGAAGGTAATTTCTGAAGTTTCCAAGGAATTTTTTTTATTTTGATTATTGTTGGTTTTATGTAGTATTACGGTAGTTTCGGTAATTTATGATATTTTCTGAAACTTCCATTTTGTGTGGTGCAACTTCCGAGATATGCATATTGACTATGGAAATTTCCTTTTTTGGAAATCTTCCCACTGCTGGAACTTCTATGAGATTAAAATCGCTTTCTATTAGTGAATACGAAATGGTGCTACAGTTGAATCATATCACTTCATCTACTAATTTCTCAAGCGTATGAAGTTACGGTCTATCGTAGGTGGGATGGGCAGGTATGTATATATCTATGCTATATGGTTACACCCTCTACACCGATATTGGTACCTTAAAAATAATCAACTTATAAAGATAGATTAATAGTGTATCATTGAATGCATTCAGTTCTGCTACTAAAAAATAAAGAGATGGATTAAATCCAGTTGACAATCAAAGCTGAATGAAACATCAAGCTACAACCTTGAAATTGTTTTTCGACTTTTCCAAATCAAAATATTTAGAGAAGTTGTGAAATTTGGCCATACGGGTAGTCATCAGTAGCACATCACTACCGACAAAAAATGAGCCAATAGAATTTTTACAAAAGCAACACTGGCAACATTGTGACACTGCCACCGTAGAGTACATGGGTCCACACACTCAGACACAGTGTCGAAATCAGAGGTAGGACAAGTACAAGTACATCAAGTACTTGTACTTGTACTTGGTGGAAAGTACGTATACTTGTACTTGTACTTGTACTTGACATAAATCTACTTGCTCCACCTGTTTCTGCCGAAGTCTTATGCGACCATTCTAAACCAATGAGATTTCAGGGCCGTTTTTCTCGCTTATGCACCACAGAAACAATATTGTTGTTTACAAGAACTTTTGTTCTTCTCAACATCCTCTACCAAAATGGTCATAGAACCCTATTCACCAAATGCATAGTAGTGAAGATAAGCTTCATTGGAATCTAATTGGAACTAGGGGTGGCACTTTATTTTTACTTTACTAAAGTAAAGTAAATAAAAATTATTTTCTATCCCATAGGTCCTCAACCACAATACTATGAGGGTACTCTCACCCTCCCCAACTACTAAACTATAGGAGTACCCTGAGGTTTCCAACTGCTATACTAAAGGAGTATCCTTGGGTCCTCATCTACTATACTATGAGAGTACCCATAGGTTCCCTACTTAGGGATGGCACCATACATTCACTTTACTAGTAGCCAAGCACCTACCATAAAATGTTGGTCGCTGCGTACGCTTTATTACTAGTCGAAAAATAGTTCAATCACATGGCCGCAAATTGTAACTCGCTTATTTCATGGACAACCGTGGGAGATTCTATGAGGACTTTTGTAGAACACCCTTGATAACCTCAAATTGGCCGGAATAACCCTATGTTCCGTCCTTATCTTAATGGAGAAAAAACGCCTCGAAATCTGATTGGTTGAAACTCTTTTGCAACAGCCAATCAGATTCCGAGGCGTTTTTTCTCCATTAAGATAAGGACGGAACATAGGGTTATTCCGGCCAATTTGAGGTTATCAAGGGTGCTGTACAAAAGTCACCATATAATCTCCCACGATTATCCATCAAATAAGCGAGTTACAATTTCCTGCAATCTGATTGGCTGTTACGAAAGATGTTTCAGCCAATCAAATTTTGAGACCTTTTTTCTCCATGAAGATAAGGATGGAACATAGGGTTGTCCGGGCCAATTTGAGGTTATCAAGGGTGCTGTACAAAAGTCATCATATAATCTCTCACGGTTATCCATCAAATAAGCGAGTTACAATTTGTTGCCATCTGATTGGCTGTTACATAAGAATTTCAACCAATCAGATTTCAAGACGGTTTTTCTCGATCAAGATAAGGACGGAACATAAAGTTGTTCGGGCTAATTTGAGGTTATCAAGGGTGCTCTGCAAAAGTCCTCATAGAATCCCCGATGGTTATCTATGAAATAAGCGAGTTACAATTTGCGGCCATGTGATTGAACCATTTTTCGACTAATAATAAAGCGCACGCAGCGACCTGCATTTTACGGTAGGTACTTAGCTACTAGTAAAGTAAATGTATGGTGCCATCCCTAAGTAGGGTACCTATGGGTACTCTCATAGTATAGTAGATGAGGACCTAAGGGTATACCAATAGTGTGCAAATTAAGGAGCTAAGGGTACTCCTATAGTATAGCATTTGAGGACCTATAGGTACCCTTATAACATAGGACTTGAGGACTTATGGGTACTTCCTTTCATAGCATAACATTTTTGTGTAAGAATATACTTAATTTACAGATCTGAATGAGAAACATAAACAACATTTCTATATTTACTATATAGTAAATATATTTACTTTACTACAGTAAATAGTAAGTAAATTATTTACTTTACCTTATTAACCTAAATAAAAAGTAAAGTAAATGTGCCAACCCTAATTGGATCCTGAGTCAGAGGTAAGACAGGTGCAAGTACGGGTCCAAGTAGAGGCATTCAAGTACAAGTACAAGTACAAGTAGTCTCAACCAAGTACACGTATAAGTACTTTGTATTTGAAAAGTACGAAAAGTACAAGTACATGTACTTGCGTCCTTGCTCTGGTCAAAATCTGACGAAACTTCATTTTCAGATAAAATTGTGTCGACATATGTGTCGGGAGCATGTCATACCGACATGGTTTGTTTTTGAAAAGCGATTTAATTCATTTTTTAAGTTTGATATAAATATATCTGAAAGTATGGGTCCATGAGAGGAACGGCGTGGTGTCGATCACTTTTACGTGCACGATACACACACTTTAATACAGCTCGAGATTATAAGAAAAAGGTTTAATCACGAAATTCGTCATAGTTTCCTCCGTTCATTTACGATCAATTCTTTCATCGTATGCTTACTCATTCATTACATCAGCAAACTGTCGAGTATGTCAATAAATTCATGTTCTCTTTCTTTCTACTAAAGCAATTATGAGTGACGTTGTTGAATAGAACCATAAGCAAATAACTGCGGAGACGAAAACGGAAGAAACCAAACTAATTCCGAAACATAAACCATTACACATATGTAATAAAGCAAGGATGATGTGGCACTGGTACACCCCATTTCTTCTGTTCGCTAACCACTGTGAGGATGTCCTCTTGTAGGATTGTTATCGAACAGAACCTTTTAATTGTTGGATAGTTTTTGACTATAGTATGTATAAACTTGAGAAAATTTTACCAGATGAACAGTTCCTGTGTAGCGCTGTTTCCACAAAGTAGATGTATGAGGAAGTCACATTTTGACCTCCTGCTTAGCAATTTGACCGCGCCTCTTTTTCTTCGGTGAACATACACCCTTGTATCCTAAGATATTGTTAATTATCAGGTTAACTTGAATTTTAGGGATCTGTGCAAACAGTTAGAACGGAACAGAAAGAACAAGATAGCATAGTGTTTCCTCGTTTCCTTGCGTACCGTTTGTTTTTCCTTTGCAGATGATGAATGCTTCGATGAATTCATGGTTACTGTTTGTTCTACTCCTATTCGTGGTAAACATAGATTCGGTTTGGGTGCGAAATGAAATTTCGATCGGTGACGAATTTACCTATGCAGAAAACAAAACGACTACAATTGTTAATATTTTGACGGGTGAAACGACTGTGACGCTGGTAGAAACAATCTGTACTGAACGAATTGCTGAATTGGAGTATAAAAATGATGATGTTACGGGTGAAGTGGAGATAGTTTGCACGTGGGCGCGCTTCACTCCCCCGAATGAACGCGAACAGCGCCGTCTACTTTTTGACCGAACTCGTAAAAAACTTGGAGAGGTAGTTGATCCCTCTGAGGATATTTCAGTTGGTGACCAATGGTCCGAAGAGATTTTACAAGGCATCACTCTCCACTGTACTGCAGTTCGCATCTATGATAATGAAGAATATGACACTGAAGTGGTCGTGATGAATTGTGTGACAGTCGGTACATTTGAAATTCTTGATTTAAAAGTACCTATGCACATACAGTTTACTCAAGAAATTGATGTGAAAACAGGGACTAGGCTGTTACTTGAAACGGTTACTAATAATACAGAGAGAGACAATCGAAAGACTGTAATAACTGTCAAAAAACAAATCAAACGAGGAACTGTTCATCATGAGTTATGACATTTGAATAAGTGCGAAAATTCTAATACTCTACATTAAATATGTAATATGCATTTTGTTTAACATGCTATCATTTATTTTTCTTGATGCATCTTTCTTACCTGTCTATCGTTACACTATTTTCAGTTCCTTACTATCCTTTCCTTGATTTCTTCTCCTTTACTTTCATGGTCTCGTTGTTTATTTTCTGATTGTCGATGGAAACGTGTGTCTGATATGTAAATGACGTGATTGTACGAAATAAAGGATCAGAATGTATTGTAATTTAATGTAGAGAGTCTGTGTGAGTTGCGAATGTACCGATTTGGGTGTCATCGAAACTATATGTCTTGAATATTGACACACAACATGCACCTCTTTTTTAAATAATGTGAACAAAGCCACATCACTTTTAATGCAGTCTTGCCGGATAGAATCATTATGAAAGAGGTCTTATTTCATTGAATTACCAAGTGATGAAACAATTGTGTACAGGTGAAACGCCGTCTTGTAAAAATGAGTTTACAATGCGAAGAACTCTATTTTATGAAACCACATTTTTCTGTCTGAAACATCAGGGCGTAGATTGATAAAGGAATGCATGTGTAGGAATAACTAATGTGCTATGTCCTATTTGTTCTATGAAATACATCGAATTTTATGCATATGCTTAATCTGATTCTGCAAAGCCACTTTGTAGAAATCGAATTCGAAAGAGTTCACAACGTTGGGACGACAACGATCCCATGCCTGAAGTCTTTAAGGTTAAGGTGAATGTCGGCTCTCCAACGTCGACTGACTCTTATATGTCTGGAAAAAATTTGCGTGGAAACTGCAGTGATGAGCTCTTAAAAAAACCTTTATTTTTTTCGAACGTTTTTTCCGTTGGGTATTTAAGAATTTTTCAATGTCACAGCTGTCATTCCCGTAAGTACAGGAACATGATGTACACTAAAGCACAGATGCCAAATCACAGATTTACTTACCAGAAAACTCAAAATAGTTTTATTACCCCAAGGATCAGTGTTTAGTCGAATTATTAATGCGATGCGAAGCAGAAGCATTTCTGCGGTCCATCGCGAGTTTTTCCCTCGACTGTAGGGAGGGTCATATGAAAAAAAATAGTTTGTGTGTGTGTGTGTGTGTGTGTGTGTGTGTGTGTGTGTGGCTGGCAGGGTCAAAAAAACATGCTCTCAGAAAGATCCATCAAAGATCATAGCTTTGACAAAAGTCAACAGTTAACCTTGGACCAAAGGTTTTCGGGGTCGGGGAGTCGATTGGCATGATTAGTTTTTTGACCAAAAAAATTATTTTTTTACCAAAAAAATTATTTTTTTACCAAAAAAATTATTTTTTTACCAAAAATGTTTCTTTGACCCTCATGATCAATTTTTTACCAAGAATGTTTTTTTGACCCAAAAAATTATTTTTTTACCAAAAACGTTTTTTTGACCCAAAAAATTATTTTTTTACCAAAAATGTTTTTTTGACCCACAAGATTATTTTTTTACCAAAAATGTTTTTTTGACCCACAAGATTATTTTTTCGGAAAAATGTTTTTTTGACCCTCATTCCTTCGACCGAAGGGAGGGTCATATGAAAAAAAATAGTTTGCTTGTCGTCGGGGCCAAAGGTTAAAAAACCATGTTCTTAGAAAAATCTCTCAAAGAATCAAACTTCACGCTTGACTCAACGCTTAAGGTCTGACCAAGGGTTTTTAGGGTCGGGGAATCGAATGGGACTATCAGTTTTTGAATTTTTACAAATAATTGTTTTTGCTAAAAAAGTCTTTTTTTTAAGAAAATAATGATCTATATTATAATGTTCGGTGTGTGTCTGTCTGTTATCGGGATCAAAAAAAACATGGTTTTAGATTGGTCCGAGGGGTCAAAAAAACATGGTTATAGCTCGAGCTCTAGACGAAAAAATAGGCTTGGCTATCTTCTTTCATATAATAATGTTGAGTGTCTCTGTGTGTGTTACCAGGTTAAAAGAACAGGAGCGATGGTAAAGATGGGATCAAACGAACATATGATTGTTTTCAAAGAAATTTTTAATATTGGCTACCTTTAAATAAGTTGAACATCATGTAATAAGCTTTGTTTCACAGCAGAAGTAGAATTCTAAAAGTGTCTTTAAGAATTCTCTCGCCAGCAGAAAAGATTTTTTTCACAGAGTGAAAGCAGCCGTGCAGCATGCACGGGTTTCCAATAGTTTCTTACAAAGTTTGACAAAAGGTTTTCGGGGCCAACGAATCGAATGATACTATTAGTTTTTGAATTTTTTCAAATAATTTCTTTTGCTAAAAAAGCGCTTTTCCCTCGGCTGTAGGGAGGGCCATATGAAAAAAAATAGTTTGTGCGTGTATGTGTGACAGGGTCAAAAAAACATCCATATAAAAAATAACTAAAACATTCAAAATTAATCTTTCGGAAAACGTTCATTACACCGAGACATGACAGTTAATCAACGGTATTGCTTATTTTGGTGGTATCTAAATTGATCAATTGATATTAGGAATTGGTGAGGTTTCCTATTTTTTATCGAAAACGAGTATTTTATCACGATTTGCTGATTTCACCATGGTGTGTAATGAACACTATTGCTTGTTGTGGTGGTATCGGAATTGATGAATGAAGGTATATGGTAGTATTAACTTCGTTAGATGGATTTTTTTGCTCGATTGAGTGGAGGAGCATACAAAAAAAAACTAAAATGAGTTTGTGTGCGTATCGTCGGTCACAAGTCAAAGGTCCCATTTGAAACATATTTATTCGCCCCAAAGATTTTCGAGATTGAGGAATCCGAATTTGGTATTCATTTTTAAATTTTTTTTAAGAGTATTTTTTTCACAAAGGATATGTTTTTTACGAAAACAAATATATTTTATAAAGTTTGAGCAAAGGTAATCGTAGTTGAGGAATCGATTGAGGATGTCAGTTTTTTAAATTTTCTTGAGATTATTTTTTCACATAAAGGACAGGTTATTTTACAAAAAATTTTTTCTTTGTAAAATTTGATCATAGGTAATTGAGGCTCAAGACTTAAATCGAGTTTACTTTCTATGACATTATTTTCCTATAAAACTAGAAAGCTAACTCGTAGAAAAATAATCGTCACCTGAGAAAAAAATTTTGATGCATGGAATGGCTAACCATGAGTGGTGCCTCGAAGGGGCGCCGACGAACGACTAGCCGTTCTCTCTAATAGGTACAAAAGTTGTATTTCAAAGAAGACTTAAAGAATTATGAGTTTTTTATGGAACGCATTATCTCGGAGTTGCAATCTTAATTGGAGTTGAGCGGAATACTGGTGTACCGAAGCATAGGTAAATTGTTTCGGCACCTGATGTTTGGGCAGAATACTGTATTTTAATTACCTATTCTAAGAAAAATTTGTGAACCTTTTGGGAGAAGCGAATAATGGTCGAATTAAGTAGTTAGAAGGCAAAGCTTCGGTACCCTATAAAGTTTGATGCACGGAAAAGCTAGCCGTAAGTGGGCCCCGAAGGAGCGCTGACGAACAACTCGCTGTTCCTCTGTAGTTAGACATAGTAGCTGTCTTCTAATAGAGATAAATAAAAATATCTCACAGGATAATTTGTCACAAATTACGTTACATTCGTGATGACAGCATGAGAAGAATGGGAGCATAGTGAAAGCGTGTAACTTTGTCTCGGATGCGAAATGCAGCAGGAGTCATTGTGTGATACTAGAAGTCAACTAATGGGTGGATCCTATGGTGATTTAACTTGTTTTTTGAGATAATTGAAACGTGCAAAAGGCGAATGAGAACTATGAATTATAAGCTGCTCAACGAAGCCTGACAGATCGAACGGCTAGCCGTGAGTGGCGCCCCAGAGGGGCGCCGACGAACGACTAGCCGTTCTCGTAATTGATCGCAAAAATTGTGCTTTAGTATAGACTCAAATGAATCGTTTGTAAATTGATTCTTAGCAGATTAAACCAATGTCGTAACTGTTAAATGATCGCGATCATAATAAGGAGTTAGGCCCATAAAATTATGCGTTTTTTAAGCAAAATTTCTGTTTTATAAAATGAGAACTAATTGAAAGAGTTTTATATTCTTATGATTCTATATGGAATCAAGCGTTGGAATATCTAACATGATTGGAAAAAGTTGACTTAAATGTAGTAGTGTAACATTTCTCGGAGAAAATGGTCAACGAATTCACAGGCTGAGCACTACCTTGGTGTATTTTACTCTATAATGATAGTCTTAGGATAGTAAAAAAATCTTCAATGATACACATGTTTCTACTTCGTGTTATGTGAAGAATGTAAATAAAAAATAGAGTAGGGAAAGATATTACAACTTTTCTTGATTCAGTCGAGGGTTAAGCGAGTCACCGCTGACGAGCGTTACTTGTTCTAATACGGTGCGATATCAAAGTATTATTGAGGTCCGTCGCGTCTTTTTATTTTTATTTCTCGACTGGACGTCCAGAGTCCATTCATTGGGGATTCGTGATCTTGAGAACAAAAAGACATACGAGAGTTCTGAAAGTAATGACGAGAAGCTGATGGTTCAAACATGATAAATCTCTTTTCAGCTACGAAAAATCATCTTTCGTTTTCCCAAAATAAAATTCGGATGTACTAATAAAACGTGGTGAATTTTTTTCTGTTGGTCGATATAACTAAAATTTATCTAGCTAGAAAAGCTAGCATCTAACACATGTCATTGATTGACTAAAAAGAAAACAACATAATGAAAGAATAAAGCGATACCATTCAGTGGATATTTGTTTTTCTATTCATGGTAGAGTTTATAATTTAATTGTAATGATTTCAAATATTGAAGACAAAACAACTTTCCTTTCTATTACAAAGCAATTCTTTCAAATCTAGTAGTGTGTTAACAAATTAACAAATAATATTTTTTCAATGGTTGGTAAAAAGTCAGTGGCGACTAAAGTTAGGAATTGCCGTCTTGACCGACGGCACAAAGTTGCGTCACGTTTAGGACAAAGCTGGCGTATTGTTTTAATTGTAATTGAAAAAGTTCGTCAATTTTTAAAATTTAGACGTTCTTCAATATATAAATCTACATTAATGGCTACTCAAAGTTCAAATAATTGTCAATCAAATCAAAATGATACTGATCAAAACCAATTTCTAACTGAAAAAAATTTGATCGATATTGATAAACATTTTAACGATTCAATTGTTATTCATGAGGTCACGCAATGTTTAATGCAAAAGATATGCCATCAAATTAGAAAACATAAATACAATGATTTAATCAAAACTAAAACCAAGGGCTCAAATGAACTAATAAAAAAGTCCGAGAGACGTTGCCGCGTGCAAAAGCTTTCATTTAATAAAAGATATCAAAACAATATTTCGTTTCGAAGAAAACACATCGAAATGAACAGATCATCTTTACTTTCGAAATATTATGTTAACGATAAATTTCGATCAGTTCATATTTCTCCTTGTTCCAATCGTATTAATGAACAATATCATTGGAATGATCAACCTCGAATTAACCATAATACACGTCTTTTGAGAAAATATCATTCGAATAATCAATTTCGGGTTAAACATAATGTGCGTTTATTAAAAAAATATCATTCGGATAACACATTTCGTTTAAAGATGATTCAACAATCGATGAATAACTATGTAAAAAACATCCATTAGAAGCATCAATCTCAGAAAAAATATCAACAAACACGTCGAATTCTCCAAAAGTATCTTTTGTCCAATTCGATATATCGCGAAAAAAATCGATTGAAATATGATGCGCATCTTCAGTCTTTCTGTCAACAAATGAAGGAAAGGCCTGACTATATTTGTACAGTTTGTCGATTGACATTTTTTCGTAATCAAGTGTTACCGTGTATAGAAGAAAAATATTTAAAAAAAAATCGCGCATTGGAAACTACAAAAAAGATTCAATCGTGTTTTTATAGTAGTTGCGAAACAAAACACGATTGGATCTGTAAATTTTGTTCCGAGAAATTAAAACAACAGAAAATACCAAATCGAGCAATTATTAATCAACTTGAAGTTGAAGAAATTTCAATGGAATTGAAAAAATTAAACGATCTAGAGCGACACTTAATCTCTCTTCGATTGCCTTTCATAAAAATCGTGGATCTGATTTTAGGAAAGATTCGAAGCAGATATGGACAAAAAGGAACTACAGGTCCTCTTCATTGTGTATCGGCTGATGTCGAAGATACTGTAATCAGTTTGCCACGCTCTGTAGATCAATCAATGATGATTCGATTGCAATTAAAACGTCGATTGAAATATAAAGCAATATGGGAAGAACAATGGATTAATCCCAATGATGTTCGGCAAGCACTGCTTGTTCTAAAAGAAAAAAATGAAAATAATAAAAAAACCATAGAAGAGGAAAATGTTGAGAGTGAGGAAGAAAACACACGTTTGGCCCTTGACGATATCGAGAATCATCAGGATGATGATGATCAAATGAGCGAAGATTAACATGACATTCGAACGAAATTCAATTTTGGAACAGCATCATGTATTCAACCAGTAGATTTCAATGATCTATCGATGTTTGATAACGAGAAAGACACACTAGCGGTAGCACTTACAGAGAAAAATAAGCTAAGTTCATTATTAGCAGACAAAAGCATTGAAAAACTTGCTTTTCCACATTTGTTTCCTGGTGGTAAAGGTTCGTTTGATGAAGAAAGAATGACTAAACTCAGTTGGGAAGAGTATTGTAAAGCAAGACTTTATTCTGCCGATCTACGATTTGCGACAGATGCAAATTATATTTTCTATTTGCAGTATGTTTGCGATTTAAAACAAGCATATTTAGGAAGCAATATTGCATTCCGAAAACAATTGCCTTTGACAGCTAGTCAAAGTGAAGACAGGAATAATTTGAGATTTCTCTTCAAGAATGACATGATTTATCGTTATTTGCAATCGGTGCGTGGAAGTTCACAGTACTGGAATCAAAGACTTAAAGATCTTTTCAGTATGAATCGTCAATTAGGTATACCGACATTTTTCGTTACATTGTCATGTGCTAATTTGCGATGGAAAGAATTTATCGATGTCATGGCTAAACACAATAGGCAAGAAGTAAAAGAAAACTATTCGTTTGAAGAAAAAGCTTTTCTTGTACGCAACAATCCTGTCCTTGCTGCACGAATGTTTGAACGAAGACTCTCGTTGTTGATGAACATGTACATCAAAGGTGGCGTTTTTTGTTTGGAAAAAGTCAATGATTGGTTTGGACGCGTTGAGGTGCATATGAGAGGATCACCTCATACTCATATGTCTTTATGGATTGAACAAGCACGAAAATACAGAGGAAAAAAAACCGATGCAAAAACTATTTCAGAAATTTTGAAGTTTTGTGACAAATACGTAACGACACGATTTCCATCGAAAGAAGAAGATACTACACTGCATTATCTCATTCGAGAACGTCAAACTCATTCTCGTAATCATTCTAAATCTTGTCTAAAGTTTTTCAAGACAATCTGTCGATTTGGTTTTCCTCGACATGTTTCACGTCGAACATTTATAGCAATATCATATTCGGCTAGTACTGATGAAGAGAGAAAACGAGTAGAAAATGCGAAGAAAATATTGAGAGATATCAATATTCGATTGAATGAAACAGAAAACGAAAAGGTTTTAAATTGGATTGATTTCGAAAATGTACTAACCGAATATTCTTGGACTCATGAAGAGTATGAGTGGTCTCTTTCAACTGTGATTAGTCAGCCTATGATAATCCATAAGAGAGAACCAAATGCACGTTGGATTAATCAATATAATGAAACGATATTAAGAGCTTGGAATGCAAATATAGATATTCAATTTGTTTTAGATCCATATGCATGTGCACGATATTTAATGTCATATACAACTAAACCTGAAAGAGAGATGAGTCTTTTGTTAGAAGCCACACACAAGGAATGTCGAGAAGGAAATTTGTCAGTTCGTGAAGAAATGAAAAAATTGTTGGGAACATTTTTCAATCATCGACAAGTCAGTGTACAAGAAGCGGTCTATCGTGCAACGAAAATGCTTTTGACTTATTCAAGTCGAAGTTTTGTTTTTATACCATCACATAGAGATAGTTGTAAATTTTTCAAACCACGTGAAATTTTGAAACGTTTAGATCCAAATGATCATGATATTTATATGTCGAATTTAGCTGATAAGTATTTTAATCGACCGGATGATCAAGAATTCGAGATTTGTATGGCAAATTTTGCCTCAAAATATGAAGTTTTCTCAAAACGGAGACCGGTAGAAAATCCAAAAACAGATATAAAATATCTGAAGCACTTGAACTTTGCCGTAAAAAAAAGATGTAATCGAGGCGCAATCATTCGATTTCCTCACTTTGATCGTAATAACGATCCAGAGAATTACTTTGAAAACGTCCTAACTCTCTATTTACCTATCAGAAGTCGAGAAGAACTGCAGAAGGCATATGGATTATTTTTTGAAGACGGACAAGTCTATGATCATCATCAGAAATGTATGCGAAATGTCAAAGACATTGTTTGTACTAATCGTGAGAAGTACGAAGCGAACTTTGATGTAACAAATGAAGTAGACTCATTTTTGAATGATCTAACTGGAGAGAAAAAACACGATGAATGGCTAGAAATAGTAGCTAATGTGGAGAGTGAACAGACACTGAACAAAGAAATCAATTCTGAAGATAATCCTGATTTTGATATGAAGTCCTCAACGATGAGAAAAAGTCCAACGATGTATTTAAAACAAACGATTCGATCGACGAATGAAATGCGTCCGTTACTCGAATCAATGAATGAAGAACAACAGCGAATTTTTTACTATGTAAGAAAGTGGCGTCTTCGTCGATTACACGATTTAAATATTGAACCGATACGGTTATTCATTACAGAAGGATCTGGTACAGGGAAATCTTGAGAGTGAGGGTGGAGGGTTAGAAAAAAACAGATAGATTTATTTATATTGGAAAATAAATAAACTCTATCTGCTGTATCTTAAACTTGCACTTACTCAGTGCTCGATATCTTGTCGAATTGAAATAGAATAAAAATAAAATAGAGAAAAAAATTCTTTTGCTTGCAACAATTTAAAATAAGACGAAATGTACTATTTACAAGTAGCGTGGATCGAAGCGATCCACTAGGTCCCTTGACTGTAGGATCGGACTAATACCTTGGCGACAAGTACATTCCTTTTAGTAGAGATTAATATTACGAGCAAAGCCTATGGGATAGGTCTCGATAATAACGAGTACCACGGATACATAGCAGTTCAGGGCCCAAGGGTATTCCCAGAGTATAGCAGTTCAGGACCTAAGGGTATCCCCATGGTATAGCAGTTCAGGACCTAAGGGTATCCCCATGGTATAGCAGTTCAGGACCTAAGGGTATCCCCATGGTATAGCAGTTCAGGATGTTTTTTTGACCTTTGAACCCATTCTATAGGATGTTTTTTTGACCTTTGACCCTGTGGACAAACCCACAAACACACCGACAATTTCGGGATTTACACCCTGACCTACAGTCAAGGGAATATTTAACGATTCTTCTTGTGGTAACATTGTATATAAATCAGTGATACCAAATGTACATAAATAAGTAGTTGATTGTAGATAATCATTTGTAACATATGTTTGAAGACGACGAATCAAATCAACACCATGAATAATAGTTGTTGAACGAACATGTTTGTCAAATAATGGACGAAGTAGTTCATCTAATAATTTTGAAATACCAGTTGTTGGTGTATTCATTGATGAAACAATTGGTCTTAATGGTGTTCCCTCCTTTTTTCCAGAAGAAAAGAAAATGTGAAAAGAGAGAAGTAGAATAGATAATATTTAAAAATTACCTTATGTGGTTTTGGAATAACATATAAATAAGCTAATGCAACTTTCTCTCGTTTTGGCATCATTTTATTAAGTTGCCATGCTAGAATTTGTTTTCTTGACCGAAGAGTATTCAATAAGTGAACAACTTCATCAAAAACTGCCCATAATGAATCATTTTCTAATTCAATATAATAAGCCTGTGTTTTTTGTCGATAAGCTTCAGCTTTTTTTTCATAATCTGTCATATGACCGATAACACGATTTAATGAAACTTTTGGTAGATCAACAATAGTTTGTGGATAAACATTGATTATTTTCTTGTTTGATAATGAATCACGACGATACTGGCAAATTAATTTGACATGAAGACAAGATTCTTTATAACGAATTTGACGTATAAATCTATTTGTATAATTATTTAAATATAATGTCAGACAATACATTAATATATCTGTTTGTTTCTTTTGAGAAGCAGAAGTTGAATTTAAAATTTGTGATTGTAATGAAGTTAAATCTTTTTGATATTTATATTCTTCTAATTTTTTGTTAAGCATTTGACGTTTAAAATCTTGTATTATTTTGTTACGTTTATTTTTCGATTGTTTTTGAATATGATCAATCTGAATAGAATCGAATGATTTGGGTAATTTATGACATAGAATACGGTGTGAGAACATGACTAAATCTTCAAAGACTTCCAATTGTTTCTTCCGAATAGTAGTCAAATAATTGATTGTTTCAAACTAGAAAATAAAAAAGGATAGAACATATATAAAATGGTATTTTTTGTTTTTACTTGCTCAGCAGTCAAATAATAATAAGATAATTGTTTATATACTTCTTTTTCATGTATAATATCTTTAATTTTGTTTGCTTGATATTGAGCTATTCTTAATAAATCAATATGATGTAAATGAACAAATTCTTTCAATCTCTTATCAATTATTTCTAATGCAGGTAATGTGCATGGACAATAAGATGATTGTGTATTTAATTGTTCTGTATATTGATTGATTTTCTTTCGTAATAATATTACATAATCTTCTACATATTTCTCAATTATATTACGTACATCCTTAATAATCTAGAGTAAATCTAAAACATTCATTCTATTTATTCTGCTCAGTTCCCTTTTACAACTAAACATTTCTGACTGTCTGTCGACAATCTGTTCAAATGAATCGAGTAATTTCGATTATCCTTAAAAACAATATCTACTAGAACTTCATCAAGTAAGAGAAAACAACTCATTTTTCTGGAAAAAAATTTGACTTATTTTCTTAGAGTTTTATACAACAAAACCAATCTACATGCTATGATGCAACTGAAAGCTCCACAACTAGATACACCAAAAATATTCCAAACACACACAACACACTTTTGTAGATAAAAAAATGTATAATCACACTGAACAGAAACAACTCATTGAAGAATTATAGTCCTACAACGAAACGGTTCAGAAAGTAAGATAGTACTACATTTTTCATCTAAAAGCCCCATAAAAAAACCATATCTTTGCACAGCTACCAAAAAAACATCATTCGTACTCCAAAAATTGTTCATCACAGATGTTACCGACTAATAACGAGAAAATCAGAACTTGAGAATATAATATTATGGACTCACCTGACGATGAGTGGATTAAGCCCCACTCGAAACGCGTCGTAAGTAGCTTTGAATATAATTTTCTATTGAAACTGACCCACCCTCACGCTTCAATAGCGCGACGAAATTTGGAAACACTCTTGGCACACTTCAGTATTGGTGGGGACCGACTCTTAGCCGATGAATTCATTGAGATTGCCAAAGACATCGCAACTTTCAATGAATTGAATAGTTTCGACAAAAATCTGGTGATCCTCAACAGAGTTGGTGACAACGACAATAACTCCAACGGCAGCGACGAAGACGATGACACATCAGGCGAAGCACCACCGAAGCTCATCGAAGCGATGGATATGGTTCGACGATTACACCTTCTGGCTGCCATCGAACAGCCGCAATTGCATCATCTCATTGCCCAGTTAGACTCTCAATTGGATCGACTCTTTCTTGACTCAAAAGGAAATAAGCAGACAAAGATCGATGACTATTTTCAAAAAATTGAGTAACGGTAGTTTTCTGAATGGATATTTGTGTATTTTTTCCATAGGTATCAAGTAAACAGAATCAACAACTGAGCAAGTTTTCTCTTTGTTTGACTTCGTCTGAAAAGTATTTGACCATCGGATGTGTACAACCATCAAAGGATCGCATTGTTTAGCTATTCCATATATATGAGAATCGATTCAACTGGAAATCTCTGCATAGTGAACACCTCCTACAGTGAACAGCTTTCGGAGGGTCCCATTGGTGTTCACTATAGAGAGGTTTTAATGTAATATACTGCTCGTTTATCTTTATGTCCTCCTCATGCGGGGCATCACGATAAAATCCAGTCTGATCAAGTTCGATCATGATCTCGCACTGTTTAATACATTTCAAAAGTCCCAATTTTTCTCCTACTCGTTGGATACTCTTTTTATCTTTCCTAAGATCATCTGTCTGTACAATAGCTCAATGAAACCCATCAGGACCTTCAACACGCAGGGCGTAAAGACTAGTTTGCTGGCCCTTACTGTCTGGTAGTTTTGTGACACGTATCGGCTGGTCAAAATTGTGCCATGATCTATCTAACGGTCGTGAATCTTCTCCCTCATTTTCAAGCGATTTGTCAAAGATTCCATATTCACATTCAGCTTTTGTCTCAGCGAATCAGTAACGTTTTTACGATAGTAAACGTCCTTCTTTTCTATGATCTGGTCTGATTGAGGAATTTTGCTTCATGATTCAAGCCAATAGGTGCCTGTTGGGAACTCAATTGTAGTATTTTCGTTCTTGTGAATTTTATCTGTAACAAAGTATTAGAACAATTTGTAGTAAAAGACGTATGCCGAACAGCGTTTTAAGGGCCCCTCTCCCTCAGAAAAAATTTCCCACTTACAATGGTCCGTTTGAGCTGAAATTTTCAGGGATGAGCGATCTTAGTAAGATATGCTTCTGATAAAAATTTCAGCTCTATAGGTCGTACCAGACCGAATTATCATATGATTCATAGCTCATTTTTGGCCTTCAGAATAATTTGAATAACTATGTCGCAATACGAGGTATAGAGCTCGGGGTGGTTTCAAATTAAAGCCAATATCAGTACGCAACTTTTCATCAACCAGAATTTTTAAATTCTCTATTGTTCATTTTTTATGAATATTTTAGTAGACATGTCTTAAAAAAAGCATAAAAAACAGTGATCGGACGACAGTAAATTCCACTTTTCTCAGCTCAGGAATCGATTTTAAAAAAAGTGGTTGATCAAAAGTTTTCTCTCACTAAGACCTTTAAAACAAAAAAAAAATAAGGGTTACATCTCTAACCGTTCGTGAGTTATCCCAATTTTTTTGACTGAAAACCACGTTCTGAGAAAAACGCAAAAGAAGTTTTAGAAATGGATTTTTACAGTCAAATTACAAAAAAACATGTTTACATGGTATATTTTCAATATATGTCAATGGACTTTTTGAAAGCGCGTAACAAGTGAATAACCTAACGCCATCTATCATAGTTGATATAAAAAAATGTTACATGCAATGCGGTTATATGGAACAATACGTGGTTTTTCAAAACCTGAAAACCTTAAAAATTTCTAGGAAAACAGGGTAGTAGGGTGAAAATTTTTTACGATAAGTCTTTTAAAACCTAGCCATTTTTCAAAAAAACATACATATTCTGAAGGAGGGAATTTCGGCGCATCTTCCTATACTAAAAATTCAATATTGATTTATTTTCGAAAAAATCATTTTTCTGAGGGAGGGGGGCCCTTAAGAGCTCGGTAAATGTGTGAAAAATTGTTTTTGATTTTTAGTGTAAAAATCTGGTTATGACAGGCCTATTGATTAATGATTGAATAGTGTATGAAAGTGATAAAGGAAGTAATATATTAAACTGTGAATGAGCAAATATTCCTGTGACAAACGTTGCAAAACATTATCTGAATCATCTTTAAAATTTGAAAGATATCAAGCTTAATAAAATAATAGCAAAATGAAGCAACAAAGCTGAAATGATGTGAATTATTTTTTCTTAGATAGAATTTCTCTCACTGTCACCATCCTCCTCACCACAATAATGTATTGAGTGACGAACAAAGTTTTCATTCTTCTATGATGCTTTCAATCTTCAATGATGTGCTACTCACTTATAAATAGCACCATGAATGAAGAATAAAGAAAAAAGCTTTTATCTTTTCATTTCTTTTTTCTAAATTGACCAGAAAATGGGTCCTTATCATCAGTTTTATTGCCAACAACAATGAATTAAACAAGTTTTCTATCTCTCGTTATGTAGCTATACTGCTCGGTTTATAATTATTATAGATTGAATCATACAGCTTAGAATTCGAAAATTTTCTTAGATATTCTTTCACTTATAATGCCAAGAAAAATGCTCAAACTGTGATACGACAAAGTACACGAAAAGAAACTAAGTAGAAAATATCTACTTTTATGAAGAGCAATGAAAGAGTACATTGATATTTATAGTTCCTTCTAACTTTTATCTTCCATTGTATTTTCATTATTAAAAATTTTAATAGACATCATTTTCAGACGGAAACTGTTGAAAGAAAGAGAAGTTGAATGAGTTGCTTTGATGCTCACACAATTTAATTGCGTTCATTTTAAATAGAGAGAGAGAGAGAGAAACAAAAGCATAACTCATATAAGAGGAACTCAATGTTAGTAAACAGTCATGAAAATTGAACAATTAATAATATTGCCGAGCTAATCACAAATACTTTCCGTCCACTTTCTGATCTAGCATAGATTCTTTGTTAGATCCCAGATGAACTATTTTCTGCATAAAAACTAAAAATCCGGCGTGTTTAAGTTTCCAAAAATATCTCCGGTTTCGTCTCTTTTTAGATATTCCTTTCCTTTATACATGATGCTTCGATGCTGGTTGATTCTAATGAATTTATGTATAGTATCAACTATAAGATTTGGCAAAATTTCACATGGAATATATACTCCACAAGCAACAACTACTAATGCTTCATTCATGTTACAATTCTCGATGAGTTGCGACGAATGTTTATGCTATACAATCAAATCCAACCAAAGTTTTAATATTATCAACTGTATAGAAAATACACGATGGTGTTTCTTTTACACGAATTATTCCGTAAGCTATACTTTCAGTTCGAATAATAATGTTTCTGTTTATTTATTTCAACTGCCGCCTGCGGCATCGATAACGACAACTAGTATAGTACCAACAAGTAAGTTTACTTCGAGAACATATCTTTAATATAAAATACATAAAGATATTTTTCACTGATTTAAATCCTATTTTTTTTCAATCTAAACACGATTTTCGTTACAGTTCATAAAACTTTTCCTTTGACTGTTTATTTTAGGCACACAAAGCAGCACAGATGTGACTATTGCAGCACCTCTGTCTAATGTGTCTATTCCAACAGGAAATATGATAGTGGCAAGAATGCGTCACACAAGCACATATATGCCAGACACAGGCAATGTCTTAATTACCGGTGGTGTAAACCAATTATCATCGGAAATATTTGTTTCCTCCAACAAATCATTCATTAAGGCGGTCAATATGTCGCAGATAAGAGCAGGGCATTGTGCTCAATACATTAGTGCAGACGTTATTTTTATTGCTGGTAATACTATTGCTGACTTTTATAATCTTTCAACTGGAAACATTACTCAAACTAAGAACATAAGTACTATTCGTATGTTGTTTAGCTCATTCGCTATTCACATTAATGGGAGCTTGAATATATTACTCCATGGTGGGCTTAATACTTCAATGATAAATCAAGCGTCTTACTTGTCAACGGTTGATATATATAACACCGAAACAGGAACTTTTCAACTGTCAACCATGTTGTCCGCACGATTTTCTCATACGTCGACGATACTTCCAAATGGAAATGTACTTATTGCTGGTGGTGCATTAAATATAAGTACTGTTCTCGATACTATGGAAATGTACAATATTAGCTCAAATTCCTTTGTGAGTCTAGCGGTAAAAATGTCAAGTCGACGCTACTACCACACAGCCACGTACATACCTTCAATTAATTCAATTCTTTTTGCTGGTGGATCACCTGATGCAAATAATAATTGGAATACATATGAGTTGTTCAATGTAACATCGTTTCGATTTGTAAGAAATGGCACAATGTTGCAAGAAAGGTCTGCTCACACAGCTACTCTTCTGAACAATGGACAAGTTCTACTAGTTGGCAGTGATCCCCCATCGAATAAAATGGAGCTTTTTGACCCGGTCACACTTACTAATCGTGCGACAACTAATCTCTCTGTCGCTCGAGGTTACCATACAGCGACATTACTGGGCAATTCAAATCAAGTGCTTATTTGTGGTGGTAAAGGAACTAATGGTACATTAAAGAACTGTGAAATTTATTATTCGTGAAGAGAAATATTGGTTATCTTAGTCTTGTATATATTTGACCTAAAACTTATTTTATTTTATGTATTTATCTATATGTCATACATTGTTATTCAAGCAGCCATAGATTGATTTCTCTCAAAATAGACTAAGGATATTAGAAAGACTGAAATTTACTTATCGACTAATCCACAGCAGTGGACAATTGTACCCAGTCGTTGGGGAAATTGTTTCCGTTTATGGAGAAATGATTCACCCCACAAAAAATCATACATATTAAAGATAAATGGAAAGACAAAAAAAATATATACGTATGTAGATATAATCTATTCTATAATATTTCACATACAGTTGAATTAAGAGTGAAATGGTTTT
Organism: Macrotrachela quadricornifera; assembly: GCA_022393335.1. Lineage (NCBI taxonomy): Eukaryota > Metazoa > Rotifera > Eurotatoria > Philodinida > Philodinidae > Macrotrachela > Macrotrachela quadricornifera. Next base: position 840,960 of record JAJEKB010021090.1, on the reverse strand, counting down.
TCTTTCAAAGAGAAACGGTTCAACAATGAGAAATGGAAACACAACTAGATGGCATTCGAGCTTCACTCGACTGCAAAATGCGGTGCGAAGCACCAAATCCCGATTAACAGAAAAACAAGAAATCCTAAAATCGCGAAAACGAATTTCGAAAACTAGACATTGTCGTATTCATTACTAAGAGAACTCTATCAATACATCTCAACATGTTTTAGAAGATCATTGTTATTTGATACTTTAATTATTTCTATGATTCATTATCTAACAACAGCTGTATTCACAGCTGCCATAAATAAAATCAGTTGTTCAAAAAGAGTGGCGCCTAACTTTTCATTATGTTTTCGTTTTAATTATCTCAAACTTCGAGAAAAAACAAAGTCCTTTAAAAATCGTCATTCTGTTACGCTCCCTGTGACGAAACGAAAGTTTCTATTGAAAATCAGAAAACAGATGGTCACGATTCGATCTTTATATTTTAATTTCGCGTTTCAACGAATATTTTACGACTTTCCGTTCACGAGATAACCGTTCCAGAAAATGATAGTTTGGATGTGTACGTCGAGAAAGTAAGACTCTGTGTGACTAGTTTTCGAGATTGTGAAACAATCATTATTTTCTACACGACTGTGAAATTTCATTTTTCTTACTTCATCTTTTTATCAACTAATATGAGTTCGTAAGGAGAAATAAAATATACCACAAGATATAGCGTGAAAAGCTGTACAATCTACATCGTAAAACCTATTTCAATTATGTACAAATTTCTACATAAAGTACTGTAGTCTTGAAGCGGCTTCAAAAATTGGTCGCACAGTTTTGCTTTTTCTCAAAAACAAAAAGTATACAATTGGAGTAGGTTTTACGGAGTAGATTGTAGAGCTTTTCACGCTGTATCTTGTAGTGTATTTTGTTTTCTAATAAAAGGCATTGAGAAATCTGATTTTCTATGAGCATCGAATCGGGATGAATGTGTTAAGCAAAGAAAGATCGATGACTATTTTCAAAAAATTGAGTAATGGTAGTTTCCTGAATGGATATTAGTGTATTTTTTCCATAGGTATCAAGTAAACAGAATCAACAATTGAGCAAGTTTTCTTTTTGTTTGACTTCGTCTGAAGAGTATTTGACCATCGGATGTGTACAACCATCAAAGGATCGCATTGTTTAGCTATTCCATATATATGAGAATCGATTCAACTGGAAATCTCTGCATAGTGAACACCTCCTACAGTGAACAGCTTTCGGAGGGTCCCATTGGTGTTCACTATAGAGAGGTTTTAATGTAATATATTGCTCGTTTCTCTTTATGTCCTCCTCATGAGGAGCGTCACGATAAAATCCAGTCTGATCAAGTTCGATCATGATCTCGCACTGTTTAATACATTTCAAAAGTCCCAATTTTTCTCCTACTCGTTGAATACTCTTTTTATCTTTCCTAAGATCATCCGGCTGTATAATAGCTCAATGAAACCCATTAGGACCTTCAACACACAGGGCGTAAAGACTAGTTTGCTGGCCCTTACTGTCCGGTAGTTTTGTGACACGTATCGGCTGGTTAAAATTGTGCCATGATCTATCTAACGGGCTCTCAACGAGTCAGTAACGTTTTTACGATAGTAAAGATCCTTCTTTTCTATGATCTGGTCTGATTGAGGAATTTTGCTCCATGAATCAAGCCAGTAGGTGCCTGTTGGGAACTCAATTGTAGTATTGTCGTTCTTGTGAATTTTATCTGTAACAAAGTATCAGAACAATTTGCAGTAAAAGACGTATTCCGAACAGCGTTTTAAATAGAATTTTCAACTGAAGTATACTTTCTGAAGCGGCCTATCTACGAGCGGATCCAAAATATCCTGAGATCAAAGTACATTTTCAAAAAAGCATATTCTGCTTATGTATACCTAACCATTAGAAATACTGAAGGAATGCTTGCATTGATGAACGTAAAGAAAGACAAATTTCATTTTTGAAACAAATACCTAAATCATACAAAAAAAAATCAATACAGATAGAAAAGAGCAAAAAATATCACATATTGGTACTAAATATCTGTTCTTGAAAATTAGTTTCGAATCGAGTATTGGGTCCCAAAATTTTAGAGCCGTAACATACTAAAGAAAGAAAAAAGCACCAAAAATATATTTGTATATAGGATTCGTGGATAATTGGATGGAAATTTTTGAATTTAAAAAAAGCTTCTAAAAACTTCTTATATCACAACTTCTCTTGTAACCATTTAATATATTGCTCATTTTCTTGTATCTCTTTTGCAGGATTTGGCTCATGATAAAATCCACGCTTGTGAAGATCAATCATAATCTCACACTGTTTGATACACTTCTTAACTCCAAGTTTTTCTCCTATTCGTTGTATGCCTGCTTTGTCATTTCGAACATCTTGAGGTTCTACAATAACCCAATGAAATGCGGACGTGTCTACTCCCCAAACAAATCCATTTGTATTTTCAACACGTAGAGCAAAAAAACAATTCTTCTCTCCATTAGCGCCTGGAAATATTGTGACTTGGACAGGCTGGTCAAACGTATGCCACGATCCATCGAGCGGTCCCGAATCTTTTCCGTTCTCCAGTGATTTGTGAAAGATACCGTGTTGACATTCTGCTTCTGTCTTAGCAAGCCAATTCAAATTATCGTCTAAGACTGCCGTCCAAGCCCATCTCTCTCCATCATTTAAAACTGTGGCGGCGACAGGAACTTCCTTTTGGTAGTAAACTTGGTTTTTTTCTAAGATTTGCTCTGAACAAGGAATTCTGCTCCATGAACCAAGCCAGTACTCGCCTGCTGGGAATTGGACGATCGTCGTATCGTTCATTCGAATAGCTATAAACACAAACCAAGCAAGAAGAAAGAGTAGGTGGGCGGACAAAGAGGACGTTTTTTGAAATTTCTGAAATTCGAATTTTGAGTTTTGAAAATCGTACACAAACCTGCAAAATAAAAGACTAAAGAACCAGGGTGGATCGCGTAACGGTGTTTTTCATTTCAAACGATCGCACTAATCTATGCATGGTGTCATAGCAAAGATTTTTTGAGGAGTTGAATCCTCTCGCTTAAACAGAATATTATTCTGCATTGTATTTGTTCTTAAAGAGGTACGGTCGGTTTATTTTAAACAATTCTGTTCTTGCTCCTAGATGGGGAAAATTCTGCTTTGGAGCTCTGTTGTAAGAAGTTTTCTTTTAATTTAAATATTTAATGCCGAATGAGTTTCAAAACCCGTTTTTCTCTACAAAACTCCTTTCAGCTTAATTCTATTTAACCTCAGAGAAAGGGTAAGTTTGAGGTTTTCTAGTTTAAGACAAGTCCAAGCCTGAAAATCATAATTACGTTTAGGTAAGTCTGGGCAGAAGATTTCGTGGAATTCTTTTTTAACCTTTCAGTTGTTTCTGAAGCTTCGTCTTTCACTTAGTCCGCAGCTCCAGATCGCTACTATTTACTATATTGTTACTCTAGCAGTTTCTCCTAGCTAGTAGCGAGTCGCATGTTTCATCTTTTTCAAAAAGTTGAAAAGTTAAATTCTGCGTGTGGTTGTACGGTACACAATATAATACATAAGAAGCTTAAAGAAGAGAAAGCGAAGGAGGAAAAAAAGAGTATACGAATAAAAGCGTGGCAGCAATATTTTTCGTTTAAAAATTTTAAAACAATAAAATACTGCGTTAGATGTTCAAAGTTTCTGCTTCAAAATTAACTTTGTTGTCTCTAAATTTGTATATACAGGGTGTCCCAAAAGTCATGTCCACTTAAATTTTTTCGTTTATCTTTACTGTTTGCTTTAGTTTCATTGACTTATTTTTTTTAAACAGTAGGTGGATGTATCAAGTTTTTTTTTATACAAACAAACTTCATAAGCATTGTCTAAAGATATCATCTTTCAGCGATATACCATAAAGTAGCCTTTATTTTGAGAAAAATAACAGATGCGAGAGGCTGAACGGTCATGCTTTGTATTTCAGTTTTCATTCACTTAATGCATTGTATTAAAAAACAAAAATATATCACAAGCTGCAGCGTGAAAAGTTCTACAATTTACAAAGAACAGTTTATTTTTCAAATGAAATAAGAAAGAAGTAATTTCGTTGTTACAGAAAGAAAATGGCATTTTCGTAGCGACGCAAATTGGTCGCATGGAAGTTTGAACACAAAAGATGCATATGTAAAATAAGCTGTTCTTTGTAAATTGTAGAGCTTTTCATGCTGCATCTTGTGGTATATTTTGTTTTTTAGTAGTGTATTAAGTGAATGATAATAAAACATTCTAATTTTTTGTATATTGCTGAAAGATGATATCTTTAGACAATGCTTATGAAATTTGTTTGTATAGAAAAAAACTTGATACATCCACCTATCGTTTAAAAAAAATAAGTCAATGAAGCTAAAGCAAACAGTAAAGATAAACGAAAAATTCAAGTGGACATGACTTTTGGGACATCCTGTATGAAAGGGTTTAATAACTTTATAAATCCTTTTGAAGGATTTATTATTCTACTCCTATTTTTTTGAGTGTACTTACTTCTTTTTGATGACAAAGTGAAAAAGCAAAGAATTATGGTTTTGCTCGCAGCCCTTTTTTGCTTGTTGGTAGATAAGAGAATATGCTTTTAGAAAGAGAAAATTTTGAAAAGCTTTTTCCTTTTTCTCTCCTTTTGTTGAATAATCGAATATAATCATCTAGTGACATAGTCATGATTCTACCGACGAAAAACACATGTGGAGAGTGCGTCTTCATAACTATGTGGTCTGAGTGCTAGTCCGGAAAGTCAGTCTTTGGTCGATGAGTTCGATTCCCACTCGAGACTGTATTTTTCGAAGGTTTATTATTTGACAGAGGAAAAGAAAAAGAAAATAGTTTTTCAAAAGTTTTCTCTTTCTAATATATTCCAACATCAGTTTTCATACTGCTTCTCACTTCTTCTTTTTCTTCTTTTCGTTTTTTTTCCAAGGACATTTTCTTGACGTATTTTTTCTCTTTTTTTCGGACAATATAAAGATCATTAAATATAAGATTTAAACCGATGCGAAGAAAGAGTGTCAACAAAGAAATTTAGAAAAAAATCAAAGAAAAGAGAAAACGAAAAAAGAAGAAAAAGAGAATGAGTGGGATGACAGGTTTTCATATAGAATATGTTTTATCTCTGTCTTGTCAACCTATAATCGGACAATAGATAAATATTAAACGAACTCATTTGAGGGTGTGGGCTGTGGATGGAGTGGGGTGAGCGTAAGTTTATGTGAGGAAATTATTGAAAGTATTCATGCGACATGTTTTGTATGTTTTGAAACAAGACTTATCAGGCATGTTAAGAATAATTGAAAGCTACATCAAACAATCGAACCTTAATATTGAAATGAATAACTTGGAGAAGGAAAAACTCCTCGCGTAAGAAATTCAATTCAAAGGTCATAGATTAAGTAAATAAAATTTCGTCGCTGGTCTCAGATGAATGGTGAGTTTAGGTTAGAAAGAGCGATTCAAAACATCTATGCGATATGCTTCGTCTTGGCTTCGAAATAAGATTCACCAAGCATGTTTAAAATATATTATGTTCAGTGTGCGTTAACTGTGAGGAATAGATGAAGACGGTAATGTGATTTCGAATCGCCAGTGGCGTGGAAACAGATTTAGGCACGATAGTAGGGTGAGGATGAGGGTGAGAATAGCTACCATGACACGTGTTTCATCTCGACTAAGACGAACTAGTAATAAGTTTTTGTTTGTTAGTGGTATAGTTGAGTTTTATCTAAAATAAAAAGAAAACTTTGTTAGCAAATAATATGTTCAATAGGAGATCAAGAAAATTCAATAAGTTAATGAATAGTTTTAGTTTTAAGTAATGTTACGACAGAATTTATTACATAGAATGTGTAATAACTTCTTTAAACTATCTAAGAGTTGTTCTCTTGGATGTGTAGTTACACGTTTGTTTATGCAGTTATGAGTCTTTGGTTAGTTATGTTTGTTTGTTGTTTGTTTCTTTTTCTTTCGTGCTCGGTCTATGAAAATAGAATCAATAGAATGTAATATTGTAAAGTTTGTTTGCTCATTATTCAATGTTAGTTCAACTTACGTTGAATCGGTGTATCTCGTAATAGTGTTTGTTTTGGTCGTTTACGTATAAGTTGATGTACTGCACTTCGCCGATTACGATTATCAATGATTAACTTAAGATCCGCTGCCTTTGTAGTGTCAATATCGGTATGAGGGCACAAAGATGCTAGTAGGAGTACCATTTTTACCTCATAGGTTTAAGTTGTAGTTATTTTCTAAGGACGGTGTATATAGAGGTTTGTGCAGAATTTTATTCACTTTCAAATGAGATTATTTTCAAGCTTACGAGCACATTTTTATGTTACCTTTTTGTCTTAATTCAACATTGCTCTACGGTAAAAATTAAGTTAAAGTCGAGTTAAAATCATGTTTGGAACGGTCCAATGGAAACCGCTAATCGATGTTCCAAATGAAATAAAAATGACATAGAAAGATTCGCCGTCTCATTCTGCATCGTTTCACACCGATCTTCGATGACTTTAAGGATGAGCCGATTCATTTTCTTATACGCCCCCGTCCTTTGAAGTGATTGCCAGTCGTGTCACCGTTACATAATCAAAGTTATTAGCTTAGATTACTTCAGTCATTTCTGTCTGATTAGATTTTATGCAATCAGAAAGGTTGGTAAGCATTTGTCCACATGCTTCACTGGCGAATTTAACTAGAATAACGGGTATTTTGTAGAAAAAATACGCTTGAATTGCTGCTATTGTGAGTATCGACTCAATGGAAAAGATTGTGAGTTAATCTTTTTCAATCACTTAATTAGATCACAACAACAGATAATGTATTAAAATAACAACATTTGGGTCTTCTAATGTGCATGTGTATCAAGATTTTTAGGCAATGAGCAATTGATATCACTTTAACATAAACCAATGGATCATAACTTTTAAATTGCTGGGACATTGTCCATTGGCCCTACCCCTTGCTACGTCACTGTGATCAATAAAAGCTCAATGAGCTTTATACCAATTTTTTCTATTCACAAAATATAAAATTCTAAAAAGAAAAATATATAAACAGAAACTTGTGAATGTTGTATGAAAGCGAACAATTTTTTTGTTGTGTTTACTGACTTTTCATTTCTTGTATTGCAATAACACCTTTCTTTCTCTTTTTTGTCTATTTGTTCTCTATTATCAATACAAAGCTGCTTCAGCTATGACTCACACTCACGTGTAATAATATAACATGTTCATTGATGTGATGAGTTACATCTAATGTTATTCAAAGCTACCTTTCATAGAAATCTGATGAAATCAAAACGCAGAAGAAATAGTATAATTTTACAGCAACTCGTAGTTGTACATTATTGCGCACTATTGCCGTTAAAAATATTTTATTTAGTTAAATACAATAAATTGCGGCTGCAACTCGAAAGATTAAGAAAACAGAAAAGAAATATTATCATGCATCACCGTAAGCAGTATGTTAAGTCAATATCAAATGTCAATATGCAAGCACGATTATTTGTCTTGAAACAATAACTATAGATGATTCAACTTTGTATTAAAACTTCAAACCGGTTATTATATCGCAGAAGCTAAAAACAAACCTGTACTGTATGCATTTACACATTAATCATTTTGTCAAAAATTGACTAACCTCAGCGTATATACATACACGTATCTTTTACTTTATACAAAATTAAGAATAAAATGGTAAGTTAAATGTTCTAGAATTTCTGATGAAGGGGGATTCATATTTTATTTTATCTATATCTAATGTTTAAATATGAAAGAATTCTCGCTGTAAAATAAGTCGAAGAATGCACGGAAGTGTTGATAGGAATGCAAAGCAAAAACGAGACAAACCCAAAGATAGTCTCTTAGAGACTCGAGACTGACTAAGACTCTCGATCTTGTTACATGCATAGCATACGGTATACTTACACAAATTCCTGAATATTTCTTGTTGTCTTATAATAGCACAAGATCCTGCTGAAAGGACTCTTCCCATTAAACCTGATTACTGTACGACAACGTCAAAATTATAAAAGGATTTATAATTTTGACCTTGTAGCAAAAAAATAAAATTTAATCATTAAACATTTCCTTTGGACGAGCAACACCATCAAGTGATGGTTAAATCATGATCAGTTAAAATTAAAATTAAAACTATCAATTCACTTTAAATTTCTATTTTCTTGAAATATAATCTAATAATAATAGTAACTTTTTCTTCGCTAGAAAGCGAATAATTGTGTCAATGGGTATAATTTTCATTGCTATTTATTTTCTACCTTTTAAAAATTTTTATAATTCTGAAATTTCATAGTTGAAATGATGCGTTTATATATACGTATATATCTTTCCAATTTAATTTATTAACGGTGAAAATTCCTTGAATTGAAGAGATTTATGATACATAAGCGCGCATTAGGTATGCAACAAATCCAAGATTTGGATTTTGTTGAATTTGATTGGAGTTGGATTTGGAATTGACCTGATTTGGATGGATTTGACTAAATTTGCTTGAAATGGATCAGATAAAATCTGAACTTGACCATAATTGAATGAAATTGGTGTAGTCCAATACTAGAGGAAACTATAGGCTCTTATCTTCTATACAATGTGGATATCTTTTGGTCCTTAAGTGCCAATCTATGGAGATACTCTTGGGTCCTCAAGTGTTATGTTATGAAGGTATCCTTGGGTCATCAAGCTCTATAATACGGGGATACCCCCTTGGGTCATCAAGCTCTATAATACGGGGATACCCTTGGGTCATCAAGCTCTATAATACGGGAATACCCTTGGATCCTCGTGTCCTATACTGTGGAGGTACCTCTGGATCCTGAAGTCCTACATGCACAAGGACACAGGGGCCCTCATCTCGTAATTCATGCGGCACCTATCGCTCGTCGAGGATTATCCTAATTAAGAAACCACAGGTTCTCTACGGTACAGTCATGAGCGTACCGTGGTGTGACCAAGCATTATCATATGCCATAGGATAATTTACAGTGTAATAGCTGCAGTTGTGTTACTTTTACTCTAAAAGCAGCTATTATTAGAAATGGATGAATATAAATTTCGGACAATGCGAGGATGAATTTACATTTTTGCATGAATGCCACAAAACATCTGAAAAGGATTCAGAATTTGGGAAGACTTTTCGGTTCCTTTCTGCCTATCTTTAAGGGGTTTTTGAGACTAAGCAATTCGGAAATCGCAAAAAGAGGTCCGGACGTCAAAAAGGGCCAAAAATGTTTTCTTAAAGTCGCAAAACTCTGTGGTTCTAGCGACTTCTACTATCCGTAATCCTTGAGCCAATTTCACAGGGTATTAAATAAGTGTCCGGAATCCTGAAAACTTTCAAAATTTTTTCGAGAAGAATTGGGAAACATATTTCAGTTGCTGAACATTCGAAAATTTATTTTAAACCCCCTCAAGGACGTTTTTCTTCAGTACCACATGTTCCATTGCAGCTTTCAAGCATCTCGATATGCGCAACTCAATATAATAGATCGTGATGCCTTATAAGTTCCTCTTTGGTAGACTTTCAGGGATTATCCGTACTCCAATAGGGCATCGCTACAGAAGCTATTGGTAACCTTATCCGATAGTCATTGAGAATCTATGAGTCGTCTACAGTATAGAACTTTTGGGTCTATCGGTTCACTCATAATGTATGACTCCAGAATCCAAGAATGCCTTTATAATATAGGCCTTTAGGATCCAAGCGTACTCGCACAATATAGGACTTGAGAGTCCAAGGATATCCCCAGAGTAAAAGACTTGGGGATAAGGGGAAAAAGCTGATTCTGGTGGATCCTACAATTCAATAGAATCCATCTATATATATATATATATAATGTTCAGTGTCTGTATATCTTTGTGTTTCTGTGTCTCGGGTCAAGGATCAAGTAAAGCGACTGTAGGTCTTCAAGCGCTATTCTAGGCGTGGCGCTTTAATATTACTTTAAAATTAAAGTTTAAAGTTAAGCTGCACTACTCTAACTTTAACTTTAACTTTAACTTGTAGAGTTTAAAGTGCAACTTGAAACTTTAAAAGTTAAAACTAAAGTCATCGTATTTTAACCCATTCAAACCGATTCAGTTTTCTCAAAAAATTTTTTCAAAATGTTCAGTTTCATGGACATTTACCTTTTAATAAATACACTTAATGACCTTTTGGTTATCATCTATCAGTTATTTACCGTTCTCTTCTTTATATCAATACACAATGAGTCATCTTCTTCTGCCGAGCTGAACAATCGCTCCGATTACTTTTTCGTTCTTTCCCATATTACCCAAAGTATGTACTAGAGAAAGGAGGAAGTTTCCAGCTTTTTCTCTCTTATTCTTGCCTGTGTATGGTTTTGTATATAAATACGACCGGAGTTTTGGAATAATTCACATGCCGTTGGAAGAAATGGACACAGAAGATAGCGCTAGCTCACTCGATGAAGTGGATTCTCTAGATGACGATTTTGATGTAATGTACCTTGAATCTGACGATTCTAATGAAGAAGGTACTGATGATGACATGGATTCACATACTTGGAATGAAATCGAATCCGAATCCGACGCAGAATTCATGGAGGATTATGAACTTATCGACGAAGTAACTTCTGTTTCAGGCGATAATACAATCAATCATATTGATTGCTATCGGCATTTCATAACGGTTGCAATTATTAATCTCAAATTGATACGCGCAGCAATACTTGCAAAACCATGAGATTAGTAAACGGTCAATACTTCATCGATGGAAACAAACTACTAATGAAGAAATGCTGAAGTTCTTTGAAATCATTATCGAAATGGGGTTGGTACAAATGCCAAAACTGAAGTACTATTGGAGCAGTAGTCAATTATACGGTTCAGACATCATTCGAAATGCTATGCCGAGGGAGAGATTCGAATTACTACTCAAATTTTGGCATTTTTCGAACAATGATAATGAAAATGCGAATCAAGATAGGCTTTCCAAATTGATACCACTCTTGAGTTTATTGAGAGCAAGATTCTCGTCAGCATATGTACCTGGTTCTATTGTGACTATCGACGAAAAATGGATACACATGGAATTTTTTAATTTATACTGGTCAACAAGATCCTATGGCAGGTCTTGGACATGCCCAAACAGTCGTGATGAATCTATTGAATGGTCTTGAAGGATGTTATCGAACCGTGGTAGCTGATAACTTCTTTATTAGTATTTCTTTTGCAAAATGTTTGTTAGAAAATGATACATATCTTATTGGAACACTGAGAAGTAATCGTGCGGGATCAGGCAGCGAAGTTGTTCAACAAAGTCTTAGATGTGGCGAAGTTTACGAACTGCAGAATAAAGACGGTGTAAAACTGATCAGGTGGAAAGACAAAAAAGATATCTTGATGGTATCTACAAGACCCTCACATTCAGCAACTGTGGTGGATACTGGATATACCAATAGTAAAAATGAACGCATCATGAAGCCACAAGTTGTACTCGATTACAATGAAGAAAGATTAGGTAGTGATTTATCTGATCAGCTATCATCATATTACACGTGCCTCAGATGGTCAATAAAGTGGTATAGAAAGATGGCATTTGAATTGCTTTTTTGGGACGGCACTAGTAAATAGTTATTTGATATACAAGGAAAACTACGCAGCAAGCAAAGTGAGCATTCTGCAGTTTCGTGAAAGTCTTGTGCGGTCTTTACTTCTTAGCACACCATTTGAAAACCTCGAACCTGGTCCCAGAAAGCAATCATTACAAAATTCGAAGCATAAACTCGCTGACCACAAGCTAGAAGAAATAGAAGGACCTACACGTAATGTCCGAAGACGTTGTGCTGGTTGCTACGAGAAAATCAGAAAACAAGAATCAAGAGAAGCAAGTGTGATGGCTGCAAAAAGAATAAAAACTTTTTGTGCTGATTGCGACAAATTCTTTTGTCTTGATTGTTTTAACGAAAATCATTTCTCTGTATAATCAAACGATTGAAGCATTGTCCAGAACTGAATAAACGAAGGACTTACCCTTACTCAGTCCTGAGAGAAGAAAAGGGAGAAAAACGGTTTTTGTATCATTTCTCTCATTAGAACATACCGTGAGCCACCGGTGGCTCACATCGGGTTGAATGGGTTAAAAGAGCAAATTCTCAAATTCTATTAAAGTATGAGAGGTTCAGGCTTAATCTTTGTGTTTCATCGTAAAAAACAAACTTTGCGAATACGTACATATTCACAAGAGTTATTCAAGCTTATCATGACAGGTGTTTGTACTTCCACTCTACCTTAGATGATCACATACTCAGATATATGACTTGTAAGATAATTTATTCTACTATACAGGCTTAGATAGTTATAATTTAGTTATTTCAATTTTGTATTTGATATTTTTATTAAGGCTGGAGTGCTGAATAACGAGCATATGATCAATCTTATGGCAGAAAGAGAAACTGCACCATTGGATGATCCAACGAGACCGAGAGCCGATGTATTAGGAGTCCAATCTCATGTATCACTCTTCTTCCGAAAATTACTCATTGTGTTCATTCTTATTCTTCTCTCTATGGTCGCATCAAGTTCAACAGTTATTGGTTTTATTGGAATTAGTCGACACTGTCCTACAACTCGTGCAGTGTCAATACCTAGTTGGCTATTTGTTTTCGGTTTTCTAAGTTTCTTCCTATGTATTCTATATTCTATTTTAGTAAGTTACAAGTTGGTCTTACTTCTTGTGTTGTACTAATTCGAATTTTTCCTTGCAGATCTTAATGTCCATAACATGTAAATACAAATCAAGTGATAAAAAATTTCGTTCGACATTCAAAACTTACCTTACTGTTGCAGCATTTCTTATAGCATGGACGTATGGACCGGTAAGCAAAAAAAAACCGTCACAGACTATAAATGATTGAAGATCACGTGTGTTCATGTATTTGATAGGGAACATACACAATGTTCGAGGAATCTGGTGAAGCATATACTTGTCTTGGTTTTATCTATATTTACGCATTTATACTGTATGTTATCATGAGTATTTTTACTGTCGCTTATGCCATATTTGTGATACAATATTCTTGGAAGAGACGAATGTGGTGTGGAAATTCTGGCAACAATGAAAATCCCAATGTTTCACAATAGTTTAGTGTGAAACAACTTGATACGAAAAGACATGTAAATAATCATGATTTTGACGTTGTTTAAGGATCTCATCCGGTTTTATCATCATAAAATGGCAATTGAAAACGTGAATCAACTTCTATGATTGATAATTATGGCATAGGCATTCGCATAAGTGTATGACAGCCATGTCGGGCTCTACTTGTTATATATTCAAATTAACATTGAACTTAAACATCTTCTATGATAATGAAACTTGAATATGATATCTTAAGTAACCGAAATACAATCGAAAATTTATTTTTCATGACACTGAAAGAGAACAAGAGGATCTGCTTCATTAATTTCATCTGAATTAGTTATTTCTTGTTACTGTTTTATATATGATTTAGAAGAGTTTGCTAATGTTCGAAGATATTCGGTTTCAGCTGCTCCTGTTTGTTTTACTAGTAGAGTAAAATGAGAATTGACATTCGAAAATAGCGAGTCTATGGTCTTTTTTTAATTCAAATTGAATTCTAAAATTAGAAAACCACAGCAAACTCTTCCAAACGAAGCGTTTCTCGTTTGGTACTACGTAATCTCACTTCAAAACCCTTAGTCCCATGTAACACGGGACTAAGCCATATAGTCCCCAAAATCTGAGACTCACCCTTACCCTCACTCAACCCTCCTAGGCCCAGATTTCAGATTGAAATAAAATAGACCATTGTATGAAAATAGCATTTGAGGTGAATCAAATTCGACTAATACTCCATTACTACAGGGTGATTGAAAAGTAATTCCCTATTTTAAATTCTTTATTAGTCTCATACAACAAAAGATATCGTCCTGATTTTTTCACCATCTTGAAGCATGGACTATGCCATTTTGTTCTAGATGAAATAAGTCGATCGATTATCTGACTATCTAAGATGGAGCACAAAGTTGGATTAGAGAATACATGAAAATGACTCTCATTTTAAATCTGTTACCGAAGTTTTTCTGTAGTAATAGTTAGAATAACTAGGACAGCGGTATTTTTTTCGCTATCTGGCAGGATTGTAATGCAAAGAAAATGGTATTATGTGTCTCTTTTATAAATACGCAATACGTGAAAGTTAAGAGTAAAATATAGAGTAGGAGAAAAAGAAAAAAATAATTTTAGAATATCAATAACTGTCGCTTAATGGATGGAGAAAGAGAAAAGAAAAGAAGAGAAGAAAAAGAAAATGACTCCACATGTACATATACACAGAGAAAAAAACAAACCCTAACACAAACCATTTATTGCACACCCTCACCTCACCCTCACCCTCCAAGTGACTTCTTCTTTTGGGGTTGCGCCAAAGGATGAAGTGTATAAAACCAATCCAAAAACTTTGACAACATTGGAAGAACGAATTCATACTGTCTTCAACAATGTTCCTCAAGAATTTCTGAAAAATTCAACGAACAACGTTCAAGTTCGATTACAAAAATGTATCGACAACAAAGGAGGTTATATGGAATTTTGAGGCATTGCATATTACAAAATTAGATACACTTCAAAACAATAAAAAAATTGTTATTGTATCTGTTTTCCTATAAGAATAATAAACTGTTTAAAAGATGAATCATTTTCTTGTATTCTCTAAACCAACTTCGTGCTTCATCTTAGACAGTCAAATAATCAATCGACTTATTTCATCTAGAACAAAGTGGCATAGTCCATGCTTCAAGATGGTGAAAAAATCAAGACGATATCTTTTGTTGTATGAGACTAATAAAGAATTAAAAATAGGGTGTTACTTTTCAATCATTCGTAGTAATCCTATATTATACTCTCATGATAAAACGTAGCTAAGTAAAAATGAAGAGAAAACAATTGTGTGGATTGATGATCAGGGATACAGTAGTCTTCGAAATAGTGAAGAAAATGGTGAAGAGTAAAGTTCTATCACATTATCCTTTTAAAATTCTTTCGAATTAGGCTGAAATTTTGGATTTATAGGTTTTCCAACATTCTCTTTTATTTGGTGCTAATTTATCGTACTTTTAAAATTTGTCGAATGCCGATGATATATAAATTTGGTGGTATTTTCGTGGACCCTCTCTTAACTTAGAATTAAAATACTTAATTGACTTTCAATAAGTTTAAAAATCCTATTTCTTTCGATGTTTACTCCTCGAAATAAAGAATTTATAGGTGTTTAACTATTCTCTTAGATCAATTAAACTTTTATTGTGAATCATTATTTTACTATGAGAAAAAAGTCTTTTATAATTTTATTTTTAAGAATTCAATTTTTTTTCGAATATTTTGTAAAAAAGAATGATTAGCCGGTAGCGAACATTGTGCGACGTTTCGAGCTTGTTCATAAAATATTAATGCCTTTGAATACTCATTCAGAGCTTCATAACAAGTAGCAATACAATTGTAAGTTCCAGCCAATGATGGATTATTTTTTGCAAGACTTCTTTCTCGAATTTCAAGTGCTTTTTCGTGAAATGTGAGTGCTTCTGAATATTTGCCCATATCATTATACACCATACCAATATTGTTGAGAGAAGTTGCTAAATTTGGATGATTTGTGGGAAGAGTGTCTTCAAGGATTTCAAGTGCCTTTTTATAATATTCAATTGCTTTTTGATACTCATGCGTTCTATGATAAACGAAACCATTGTTGTTGTAAGAAGTCGCTAATGAAGGATGATTTGAAGAGCTTTATCATAAAAGCAAAGTGCTTCTGAATATTTTCCAATATTGGCATATACCAAACCAATATTGTTGTAAGAAACAGCTAAATTCGAATGATTTTCAGGAAGAACATTTTGATAAATTTCTAAAGCTTGTTTATAAAAAGAAATTGCTTTTGAATATTCACCTTTTTTGTTATATACGCCTCCAATGTTATTGTATACTAAAGCCAAATTCGGATGATTAGGAGGTAAAGTTCTTTGGAAAACTTGAAGTGATTTTTCGTAATACATAATTGCTTTTGCATATTCACCCATTTCACAAAATAATTCTGCGAGGTTGTTATAAGTAAGAGCCGTATCAGGATGATTATGAGATAAAATTTTATGTCGAATTTCAAGTGCTTTTTCATAGTAGGAAAGTGCTACTGAGTAATCACCCATTTTATTGTACAGACAAGCAATGTGGTTATAAGAAGTTGCGAATGATGGATGATTTTCAGAAAAAACTTTTTGTTTGATTTCAAGTGCTTGTTGATAATAGGAAAGTGATTCTGAATACTTGCTCATGTAGCAAAACACCAAACCTATATTATCGTAAGTACTCGCAATATGAGAACAATTGGGTAAATTGGTTTTTTGAAGAATTTCCAATGCCTTTTCAAAATACTCGAGTGCTTTTGAATACTGACCCAGATTGATATAAACACTTCCAATGTTGTTATTATTGGTAGCCAGCAAAGGATGATTATCCGGTAAGATCTCAAGTGCTTTTTTTATGAAACATAAGTGATTGAGAATAATCTTGTATGTGATTATATATACCTGCAATGTTATTGTAAACAGTAGCGAAATCAGGATGATTTGGTGGAAGACTTTTTTCGTAGATTTTAATTGATTTTTTACAATAAGAAAGTGCTTTTAAATATTGACCCATTTCATGATATATCTCTCCAATATTGTTGTAAGTGATAGCGAGATCGGGATGATTTGTAATGAGTAGTCCATGTTGAATTTCAAGTGCTTGTTCAAAATACGAAAGGGCGATTGAGTATTCTCCCAAATTTCTATAAATTCCTGCAATATTATTGTAAGAAGCAGCTAAATCTGGATGATTTTCAGGAAGATTTTCTTGAAGAACTTCAAGCGCTTTTTCATAATATGAGATTGCTTTTGAATGTTCACCCGTATCATCATAAACCAAACTGAGACTACTGTAAGAATTTGCTAAATTGACGCTATTTTTTAGAGAAATCGTTTGCATTATTTTAATCGATTTATTGTAATATTGAAATGTATCATCATATTCTCCATTGCCATACATAGATAATCCAATCATATGAGATAAATACGCTTCTTCACGATCATTCGTTGATTCTTTCATTAATATATTATAGAGTTCTTTCGCTTTGTTGAATTGACCTAATCTAATCATTAATTGATCAAGTTGATCCTGTTATTCGTTTTTGAATGTTTTCAGTCAAAATTCGTAATTGTAAATCATCATCATTGGTCAATGTTAAATTGACTTGCCAAAAACAATTATTCTCATTAATTTGTTGGATTTCTCCAATTCGAAAGATGGAATGCATAGAGAATAGAATTTCCTCTTCCATTTGATAAGCACTAATTCCTGTTACATTAGCGAATGATATTGATGTCATTGATGGATTGATAGTTATTTGAAAGAAAATAGAAATAATACCATCATTCTCTAAAATACTCTCAGCAAAAAGAAATGATGCGTCTCAATTGAAACTAGTCGATAGAAAATTATTAAACGACAATAATCCACCTTGGATTTTCTGTAGTTTATCAAAGTCTTCGTGAGATAAGATTTGTCCTCGAAAAACGCTAAATGATTGAGATTTTTCATAGCCAACATATTGTTTCGAATGAAGAAGAGCGATTTGTGTATGAAGATCTTGAAGGAAAAAAACCATTTTAATAATTATGTCAACTTTCATTAAACGTAATCCTTTATTCAGCGTTGTATAGAGAAAATCTTGATATGTATACCACCAGATTGAATTATCATGACGATATTTATCTTCGAATGTTTGAATATGATCCAATTGAGATTTATTATTGGAGTAATCTTGACGACAATATTTAATAAATTCAGATTTATGTTTTGGTTCGAATTTGATTGTAAGTAGGATTTCTTTTAATATTTGTGTATACATAAATGATTGATCTAATTCAGTGTTTCGAAGAGAAAACGAAAAATACGATTCTCATTCATGTTTGGATTTGTTTAATTTTCATAACATTTCGATTTTATTTTGTTTATTTAAAAAAAAACGAAAAGTAATGTGTAATTTAAATATTTTTTCAAGAACTTGATTTTTTTGAAAAAAAATAACTCAATGCATTCAATCCATTCTCATTTCATTTTTTATTCTTGAAAATATTAAAAATGTATTGACAAAATTTTGGAAAAATTTCACATATCTTTCGAATTTTAACTAAATTTTCTTTTTTTATTCAAAAATTAAATTAAATCTTCCGCTCTCAAAGAAGAAAAAAGCGTTGTCTGGTGAATCCTAGAATCCATCTCTATATATATATTATGTTCAGTATGTGTATCTCTGTGTTTATCTGTGTTCAATGAAAGGTTAAAGATTAAATAAGGCTACTAGAAGTTCCCAAGAACTATCATCTGAGGATATCCATAAATCTGCCTGAGTTATATATGAGATAATTACAGGTCCTTAAGATCTATTATAAGACGGAACCAGTACCCGTACGAAGGGAGAGTATGGGGGTATACAACCTCTCCCAAAATCAAAAAATTCCTTTTTTTCTCAGAGAAGAAAGGAAATTTTAGCTACTTTTTATGCTTTTTCTTGGAGATTTTTTTGAATATAACGCTTTACACCCTCCACCTTCAAATCTTCCTAAAGCCTCACAAAATTAGTTCCTTCGCACGAGCTCTGGGGAGAATCACTTGTAGACTTTCAAAACCTATGCTATGGAAATACTTAGAAACACTTACGAGGAAACCTTCCCAAGTGACACCCTCCGTTTGGACTCATAGTATAGATAAGAACCCTAATAGGGTTTGTCCCTATAGCCTGTTCTTGTTGAGATATTGCGATTTTAAGGTATTGGAATAACTCACTACCGTGGTCCCCACAGGGACATTGAAAAAACTCATTTTCGAATTTCAACTTGAAACTTTGTATAGAGAGAGGTCTCAATGAGAGTCGTTTATTGTGAAAGTTTCAATTTTCCTGAATACTTTTAATGGCAAATAAGAACATCAAAAATTGCCCCTACCATTGACAATAGGTTACTGAACCCGTGTCTTAAGATAGGAACAAGGAATAGGTCTGAAACTTTGACAATAAACGACTCTCATTGAGACCTCTCTCTAAACAAAGTTTCAAGTTGAAATTCGAAAATGAGTTTTTTTGATGTTTCTGAGGAGGACCACGATAGTGAGTTATTCCAATCTATATATATAAAGAAGAAAGTTTGTCTGTTTGTTTGTTCGCTTATAACTCCATCCCGATAAAAGCTAGCGTCACCAAATTTTCCATGGTGCCTCCCCAGGCCCAGAGGAAGGTTATGGCATGGTCACCCACCGAGCGTGTGGGTGTGTAGGTGAGGTCTCACCCAGACAGTGATGTATTAGCTAACATTACCAAACTTTCCATAGTGCTACTCTGAGTTCAGAGGGAACTTTAAAGAGTTGTGTAACAATTAATATGAGTAGGGAGGCGACGTATGGATGAAAGTTCACTGAAGTTCTATCGCAATGAACTTTGTGTTAATTTTCCAGAAAGTTCGCGAATCTGTTATGATTCTAAGATTAATCGTTTTTTATCGTGGATTCTTTGGTTTAAATTTGAAAAGCGGATGTTTCTAATCAAAATATATAAAGGAGAAAGTTTGTTTGCCTATCTGTTTTTTATGCATTTGGACATCGCACGAGTTGAGGGTGTCAAACTTATCATGGCATACTCTTAGGTCCCGAGGATGATCGAAAGGGATCAGGATGACTGGCGAGAAGATTGGGCTGAAATTTCACAACAGGTTATAATACATTACAATTTTTGCCAGTTTTTCAAAAACTTCGGGACATTTGCTGCCATTGTTAGAATATCCACCTGTTACTGTCACTTTTTTGCACTGGATATTGGTATAAATGATGGAAATACGCATGAGTTAAGAGAAAGACTGTTGTGCTCCCACATTATTTGCTGAATTATCCGATTTAAAAATGAATATAAGTGTATGCACGGCGGGATATGTAGTAATAACAGATGAAAAGGTCTTAATCAAGCCTTCTATACATCTTCTGTCGTTTTCTGACATTATAAGTTTCCAGTATGGAGATTTGCCGAGCAACGCCGGGTACTACCGCTAGTTCATTATATAATATAAATAATCCATTAAATCAAATAATGATTGCATTTTCATCAATATCATATTTTCAAGTTCGACTACCTGATGGACAACTTAATCTTATTATTCATATTCGAGATACATTAGATTGTATTACAGAATTTAATTTATCGTCTATTTATGTTGAATTAGATACTATTGATTTAATTGATATTTTTAAAAATTCAACTAATAATCCAATTATTCAATTACTTGATAGTGGAAATCAAAATACCGTTGGACAAGTAATTAATTCTATTTTACCACAATTCAATAAAATGAACAATGAAAGTATTAATAAAGCTGCTTCAAGTAAATACTGATTATATATCTCCCAAAGAAAACTTTTAGTTTTTTCATAGGTGGAATTCCAGTTGGAAGTATTTCTATATCACCATTAGGAAGTCAAAGTTCACAACAGGTAATATCAATCGAACATTTTTCTTTTTTTTAATAATAGAATTCAACATCATTGAATATCTCAGCTATGCACGAATATAACAAAGAATTAAATTCCCAAGCAAATATTCGAGAATATCTTATAACATTTACAACTAATCTTGTTATTACAACAGTAAATAGTATTAAATTCCAAGCAACATCATTAACTCAATTAACACGAACAACTTTAGTATGTTTTTAATTTGTTTTATTTCTTTACAAAAAAAATTTGATTTCAATATAAATGGATGCTTGCATCAGATAGATGTCATCAATTAGCTGTTGCATTAAAATCAATGTCAACAAGAATTTCTTATGAAGATGCACAAATTGCAACAACTCAACTTATTCGATGTGCTACTAATGTTTTATGTGTAACTTATTTTGTTTTTAGTCATTTCTGCTAAGATTAGGGTTTCGATTCGTACAACATTTTTTCTCCTAGTTTTTGTCCGGCACATCTGTAGTTGTCAGTAATTCCAAACTCAACCTAACTATCGATGAGTATTTCGATGAGTATCGAACATATATTTATTTTTCTATAAGAGAGATTGCATTAAAAGCTTTTTCTAATGATTTTAGGCTGTTAATGGTCCATTACAAAAACGAACAAATGTACTTAATTTAGATTTATCTCGTGCTAAAAATATTTCAGATGATTATGATACTGATCTTGAATTTGAATGGTCAACAAATACAAGTAAAATTTAAATTTAAATTTGTATAATTAATTTCTATTTTAAAAGATTTCTTTCCTGATGAAAATGATATTTTATGGGAAACAATTGAAATAAATCGAAATATATATTATCAAATAGAAATCTTTCATTCATCAATATCATTATAAATTCTTGATCAAAATGTAAACTGAAATATCTATTAAAACAAATCTATCAAATCCAATTGAAATAATTATTCGAAAAATGATTTAACAAAATGTTAAATTTTATCATAATCAATTATATTAATATAAAAAGTATTTTACCTATTGAAATTCATATTGAAATTCGTCCATTAAATATAAATCTTATTTACTTATTTATTTATAAATTTTATCAAATTCCTCAATTAATTATATTGATGGATGGACAATTTTTTTTTTATTGTATTGATTAAATTTTATCAAAAATGTTTTTATAATAATAGATTTAACAATTGATGGTATTTAGAATTATTTTCTTAATAATGAAAAAGTTTTAAATCATCAATCACTTATTTTTGGCTTACGGGAATTAAATAGAAAAGAAATAATTCATTGGAATAATTTACCAATTATAAATAAACGATTTAATTTGACATCAAATTCTGAACTTAGAATTTCTACATCAGCTTGTTATTATCTTGAGAAAAATAATCAATGGAAATCTGATGGTTTAATAGTTGGTCCATTAACAAATCATTATCAAACTCAATGTTTTTCAACTCATTTAACTAAATTTCCTGCTCAATTTAATATTCTATCTGAATTAATTAATTGGAATTATATTTTTGCTGATAATGATAATAACATTCGAAATAAAACAGTTTATTTAACTATTACTTGTGTATCAATTTTCTACATAAGTTTAATCGTATATACATATTTTAAAGATAAAATGTTTATCAAACTATTGGTTTTACTGATCGAGGAAAACATGCGAAAATGGAATCAAATGTTAATTTTGTATTATCGAGTGATGATTTTCAACATACTGGTATTAATGTATTTATTATGTCTATTCCAAAGTAAAATTATTTTGAATTATTAGAAAAAAAAACGATAAGAATTTTTATTTTAGATCATTAAGATTAGTAAATTATATTCGTATTTGAGATAATAAGACCAATGAAGATTTGATTATGAAAAAAAGGAATAGAAAAGTAATTTATTGTTTATATTAATCATGTTTTATCTTGCATAGATGTAATACTAGCTTCTCTCGAAACTGTAATATGTTCATTTTCATTTAAATAAAACTAACTATAATATTTAAGTTAACATACATTTGAATACAGAAATAGATAACGAAGAATATATAAAACTTTTCAATTGAGAAGAACTCTTCAAAAATTTTGATGATTAATAATCCTTTCAAGACCGGTGACGCTTTAAATTGTCATTGAGTTTTTTTTTGTGTTTCTTCAAAGTAAATGTTGTGGTTCCTTTTTTTTATACATGTTTGCGTTATGATCTACATCTTTGCCCCGCCGATTCATATTCATTCATCAGAAAATTTTCCATTCTGTTATTTGTGTATATATAATGGGCTTTTCCTTTAGTGTCATACATGTACGTTGGGTGGATTTTTCCCTTTTTTATCGAACTATATACCATCCTCATATTGTTATGAAGAGGAATATAAAATTCAAGTGGACTAGGAGTGACACAAGCTCAGGGACGGCGCGAAGAGGAGAAAGCAGGGGGGGAGGAGATTCTCCGAAAATCGAGAAATCGGAGAAAATGTTCTCCGAAATCGTAAAATCGGAGAAAGCTCCAGCGTAATTTTCAAAAGCAGGAGGGGGGTACCCCCTATCCCCCCCCCCGCTCGCGCCGCCCCTGCACAAGGTTTTAATGTTCAGATTGTGATATTTCACTGTGTAATCCGAATTGATTCAAAAAATATCACATTTTGATAAATCTAACAAAATAAAACACTTTTGAAAAGGTGAAAAATTCATAATTTTTGCTCGAAATAAGCCGGTCTCGAAAGGGTTATTTCTCTTCAGATCTATTTTTGGATGATCTCATGTTAATAAGCCAAAATTATGGATCTCAGAAAAATCTCTCTAACTTTTGAATGAAATGAAATAGAAATGAAAATTCGACATGTGAATTGTAGTTAATGGAAATCGATATTGGTGCATCAATAATACATTATTTGGTAAATGAACACGAGTTTTTCCTACTTTGAGTGAAATATCGCACCAAATTTCTACTTGTAGTGCTATCTATTTCTAGAATATGATAATGCAACGATTTTCTAATCTAATCTCGAAATTTTGATTGTAGTACTTCGTGTACACCGCGATATATTTATCCAAAAGTCAATGGAAAAACTTTTCTTTTAACAATACGGTTGATTTTGTATCAATAATTTCTTCAAATGAGCAAAGTTTTAGTATTATTTCTTGGTTGAATATTCTTTCAATCATAATCATAAAATCAGCAATATTTTCTTGATCGTATGTTTGTTTCCATTTATTGATGCTGAATCTCTTTTTACATATTCAGATTATTGTATAGTTTATTTAACAAAATAATATAAAAAACAAACATCAGATTTGAGATCCTCCTCCATTGAAAAATTGATCTCAGCTCAGGAGCGCTCAAGTGGGTTGAAAACTGGAGCATGTGTTGGAACTGAAGTGAGACAGCTATGATAAAATTTTTAGCTGGATCTACTGACATTTAATAAAAGTATAGACCAAAGAAGGGACGAAAATAGCTCATTTTGGTAGAGAGATTTCTCAGTCTTGGCTCTATCAATATATTAAATTTTTTTATTTGAAAGAGCATCCCAGAATGCACAGCATCTTAGAGCCCTTTTTTAAATTCTTACCTTTTCAGCGAAAAAAGGAAACTATAAGTTCAATGACTGAAAATACGCGCCAAATTTGAGTGTCTACCCAGGTCTATCAAAACGGAGTCTTTACGGCAGTATACTGAATAGATTCGGGCCGATCTCAGTCCGTATTTCCTGACGCAAAAATACACACCGTATTTGGTCGTTTTCTCGCCGTTTACGGCTAAAATTTTAATTTTAACGTACTATTCTAATATATTCTTCTTTTAAGATTGTGTAAGATCTTGTATTACTCATACAAACTTCTATAGGGTTTCAATAGAGTTTTTCATCACTCTGTTCTAATCTCTGACCTTTTTCATTGTCTAACTAACCGTTCTTCATCGCCTTCTCTCACTTTCCATCACATTTTACTAAATATCACCACAGTTATGCATCCGATTTATACTTACCATTTTGACGATATTATGAAAAACATATCTAAATAAAAATAAATAAAAATTTAATATATAAAATTTATGTTAAGTTTTTTGATGATACTGCCAAAATATGTGGAAGAGAAAAGGAAGGGTTTCATATACAAACTCATCCTTACCTATTCGACGAAATAATTCAAATATCTAAATTAAAAAAAAATAAACATTTCATCTTTTAGATTTACACTTGTCTATTCAATGATATAATTCAAATATCTAAATAAAAATAAAAGTATTAAATATATAATATTCATACTTACTTGTATAATAATTTCATTGAATTATCTAAATAAGGAAAAGTATATATATGATTCATACATTTTCAACGATATCATTGTAATATCTAAATAGAAACTAGAAATTTAATTTGTAAGATTGATATTTACCTTGTTGACTATATGTTTGAAGTATCTAAATATAAAAATAATAAAAAATATGTATGGAAATTACTTTCTAGAATCGATAATGATGTGCAATTATCTATATAAAAATTAAGATTAGTACACTGAGGTTACGTTTATATGCCTGTTTATATTTCCTGAATTATATTGACAAAGAAAAAGTTTTTATGACAATGATAATTATTATTTACCATGTTGTTTATTTCGATGAAAGCAAAAAATCTGCTATTCATATTAGTATTGTAGTCATAAGTAACTATGTTGCTGTGACTAGTAAATCAATTTAGTGAGTATGAGTATTAGTGTAGAAGGTATATACGAACTTTATCTTCTATTCGTAAAGTTGGATGATTGAAATAAAAATGTTTTGAATAGTTTAGAAACTTTAAATGCAGAAAAGTAATGTGATCAAAAATATTCGTTTGATGAAAAAGCCTTTAGTCGTGTATGATCAGATACGATCTTGCAAAATACTAATCATTAAATTTTATAAGAATCTTGTATTAAAAATTTTGTTAGATTTACTTTAGCATCTTATAATAAGATACATATTAAAAACACCATGTAAACGGTATCGTAAATGGTGTACAATACACGGTCCGTAAAACGTTCCGTAATGTATCCGTATATGTGTGCTTAACCGATGGTCGTCAATAAAAAATGTCGGACCACCGTAAACATGCCGGTTTTTACCAGTTTACCATCGTTTACGGATCGTTAATATAGACCTGGCTACGAATAGTATCGGGACTGATTATTAATTAGGGCCGTTTTGTCGACAAACTGTTTCCTGTCCGTTTTAGAAAAATCATTTTGAATTCTACAGTGAAAATAACATATGTTTTTATCATCGAACTGTTCTACACGTATAACTATTGCCCTTTTACATACGATAACTTCTATTCGAAGTATTGGCTGTAACTTCAGAATGATCACATTTTTTACAAAGGCGATCAATCACTAAGTAAAAATGACTTAAAAAGTATTTGAGATAGCCTGGGGATAGAAGAAATTTCACCGTGGACTTCCAGCCACTGCCAGAAAATTATTGCTTCACTTTATACATCAATCTAACTCTCACCCTCAGTCATCTCCTTCCCCTTCACTCTCAGCCGCTAAAAGCCTATTGCCATAGTCCATACGGCGAAACACCTGTTTCATATAGTCTGTTTGGTGCAATTTTTATCGCTAAAAATGACTGTGAAGTGAATTTCTAGTTGAAAGAAAATCTAGGGATGTAATATGCACAAAGAATATAGAAAAGTAATGAAAAATATGTTTATTTACAGGATCGTAGAATATCTTGTTTGGCTTGAACAAAGACTTTTTGCCACTCGAATCTCAAACTATTTACACTTAGTGGATAACTCTATATTTCTTCTATTTAAATCCACTAAAAAAATTCTGAGGCCGTTAGATTTAGCAGAAATACAGCTCATACTAAATGAAACAACCTCAAAACCTGTGAAAACAACAGTAGGATTAATCTCGGAGCCGCCCGTATAATGAAAGTTGAAGAAAAGGTCATATATAGAGCTTTGTAGAACGAAATTTGTCCTATAAAATGAGATATTACTTGAAAAAATTCTGATAAGTTATCATGGAGAAAAAGACCAAATATTGGCCCAACAAATGTAGTATGAAAAAAGTTTTTTCTTCAAAATCCCTGTGGCAGACTTGTTCAATGTTTACTTCATAACTTCTTAAGGACATGCTAGAATGGGCTAAAAATTCGGATTCAGAAGTTTCCGATAATGCTCCTTCGTTTGTAATAAAAACAAATAGAGATCAAAATTTTCGAAATTATGACTATGCTTAATGATATTATACATCGTCACTTAAAAAATTATTATCGTAGACATCGTTTTACCGTTCTCTCTTATTGTGCTATTTGAGTCGTGCTTTACTGAGGATCGTCTGTTTTGCGAAGAAACATTCTTAAAAATGACTTTTTCCTTTTTTCATTTGAATGTCATGGCTGTTACGCGCATATTCTCTTCTTAATTTTTTAAAATTATCATAAGTGTTGGTTGCTTTGTAAATGATGATATTTGTGTATTCTTGTGAGAAGTCTTTTCTAATTTTCTCTAAATGTTTCCGTTCTCAATTAACGGAAGAGTGAATGGATTTCTTCCAATGGAAAGTAAAGTATTATTCAACAATTTTATTTGATTGAGATCAATTTTCATCAAAAAAGACTTATTGATTGACGTGGGACTTCAACTTAGTTCTACGGTGGCTAGATACATGCTTTACTTATTGAATTTTTATTTAGTTTTTCAAATAATTGATTGAATTTATTACAAAACTAGATTTTCGCATTGTGGATTGAAATCCTTTTGAAAGATATTACCATAATCCTCGTTCTGAATTTTAAAACTGTGTCATGAATAAATAAAATTTTGAAGTAAAAATAATGCTTGTAAATAAGTGTATCAATCATAGGCCATTTTTCAAATAGTAAAATTCGTATAATTCATCAATCATCACTGGATTCTTGTATACTATTGCTCGTAAATTTTAAGCATTGGTCAATAACGATAGAACTTCTTACTGCCAAAGAGTAGAAATCATAATCGATCGTATTAATTCTTACTCTTCAAATATTGCTTCTAGTTAAAAAAAAAGAACGATTAAGAGAAATGAGAATGCAAGCAAGAAGTATGATCTTACAAATAAACAACAGGTGCTAATGACGCACTTCCATCGTTTCAAGGTATTCTATACAATTGAATGCATTCATGACATAGATGCAATTATTAATATTAACTGAAGTTGTGTGCAAAAGAAAAACTTTTTCTTTCTATCACTGTAAGAGATTGTATATTAATTAGTTTTAGAGCTATCGAAGTGTTTCCTGTTTGTCTTCAACGGTGATTATCTTTTAACAATAAGTACTATTTGATATTTTCAAGTATGCTCGATAAAGTTCATGATGAAAATATAGTTTCTTTTATTCAAAATAGTATCTTCTATAATAGGTTAATAGCAAAAATACTGAAATAATTTTTTATATTTCATTTCTTAATTAAAAAATTCTTTAAGTCATATTTTGCGTTATTCAGTTTAGTTTCTCGAAAAAGTTGTTGAAATCTCAAAAGATACTAGCGTTGTTGATCTCTTAACGTTTCAAAGCAACTCAGGATTATACAAAACAGCGCGAAATCAACATTTCCTTCTTTAATGTTAACCATTTATCATTGTGAAATGCCATCTTAATATTTTCCGTTTTGTTATGTTACTTGAGTTGTACGTCATACAGACCCATCTAATTGATGAAGAGGTTTCTTTGAAAATGACTTTTTTCTTTTTCCATTTGAATATCATGCCTGCTATCTTCATACTTTATTCTTTACTTTTTTAATTTTCCATAAACATTTGTGTGTTTGTGAACGATGGAAACTTATCTCAATTTCTTGGAATGAAAAGTATAGTTATAGTTAATAGTTTTATTTGATCAAGGTTACCTGTTTCTAATAAATTCTATTGATCAACATGAAACTTCATCTTACAATGGAAGTATTTGTGCTGATCAAGAAAAAGATAGAACATATTCCAGTCAAATGAAAGCTTTCATCCTCAAGCTAACAAGTTTAAAATATTAGCAGTCCTTGGTTTTCCTAGGGCCATTTATTTAAATTTTAACATAGGTAAAATTTAGGTAAAACATGAATCAGGAAAGGTTTTCTCCACTCTTTTAAGGACAAAATGTAGTATTTTTTGGACCAATTAGCGAGTTTGGAGGGATTCTCTTTTATATAGCCTGTACAACACTATGGTCTGTTCGTATAATAGTAGAGTGAATAATTTCTGTAGCTCATAGAAAATAGCATTTTCTATCAATCACCAAAAAAATTTCACTCAACTATTACAAGGACAAAACATAGTCTTGTTCGGATCATAAGAAACAGAACTCCTTCATCTCCTAATCAACCAGCACAAAACTGTGTTTTTTCCTCTTAATAGTGGAGAAAAATAGGGGTGTCAGGGTTACGTTCACAAGAACCCGAAATCTACCTCTCAATTTCGTTTTATGCATTTTAAACATAACGAAGTAATCGATGTGAAGCTACCATCAACACCAATAAGAAAATAGGTACAGGTAATCAATCAAATAATGTCCACATTTTCTCAAAAAAGGCTTATCCATTGCTGAAGTCTCGTGGTTCTATTGCCGCTGATCGAAATATATATAAATAGTGTAGGCATTTAGAAATCTTTATAATAAACACTGTTCTAAGTCCCGCCAAAAAGATAATCTAACAATATAGGTGTTTGTGCTGTCCGCAAGAAAAATGGCACATATTCAGGCCAAATGAAAGGTCTCGCCGCCAAACTAACAAGGTTAAAATATTAGCTGTCATTGGCTTATCTAGCGGGAGATTTTAAAATTTTAAACTTATGTATAAAAATAAATCAAGAAAGGTTTTTTCTACTATTATAAGGGCAAAACATGATGTTGTTCGGGCTACATGAAAGAGAGACCCAAGAAACCCTATAATCGGCCCGAACAACACTATACTTTACTCTTATAATAGTAGAGAAAAACCTTTCTTGATTCATTTTTATACATAAATTTAAAATTTAAAAATCTCCCTCTAGACAAACCAATGGCAACCAATATTTTAACCTTGTTAGTTTGGCGGCGAAATCGTTTATTTGGCCCGAATATGTGCCATTTTTTCCCGCGGACAGTACAAACACCTCCATTGTAAGTGAAAATCCCTCGAAACTTCCTAGACACCTTTCCAATACACCATAGTTCCCTCTTTAGGGTCCTCTAGGCCATTTGCCGGCGACTCATACTGGTATCAATCTGTGGAGAATTTCATACTCTATCGAATGAACATCATATTATTCACTGACAAACCGATCACCACAGTGAAAATCGCTCAAAATCCTCTTCAAGACAACACAAATCGAATTTTAGGGTTTGTTAGACCGTTTGTCGGGGAATACAATGATGTTCGTTCGATAGAGCATGAAATTCTCTATCGATCGATATGCGTTTCAGTCCTTGATAAAATAAGGCAGACTGACAATTTTGGTTATTTTATATGGTTTTTTTTGTGTGTGTGGTGTTCATATTGGTATGCAGTTTCTGCGAGTGTGAATTGTTCATTGAATAGGGATCTGAGGAATAAATGGGAAGAAAGTGTTCGGCACACGTACATATGTGGCCTCTATTGTGTTACTTTCATTGATTAGTATGCGACAGTCTATCGAATTGCTACCACAGTCGTGGCACGAGAACGTGTTGTCACTTAAATGAACTTGGGTATCAGAGAATGGGTAAGTGTATAGGTTTCTATATTACCGCGAATGGGGAATCCGAAGCCCATATAAACTTCGTGCGAAAAGATAGTTGAAGAGTAAATGAATACTCCATTGTGTCTAAAAATGCATCAAAATGAATTGTAAGGGGAGTTTCTAAGAACAGAACCCAAAACTGATACCCCTCCAGAAAATCTTTCTTCATCCATTCAATCAAAGTTAGATTAAAAAATCTAAAAAGATAACATTGATGAAAGCATTTTATCCATTTGCTCTTTGTACGCCGTTCGGTTTCTTGCTAGCTGATGTCAGTTCTTCACTAGCTTGTCCTGCATAAGCTTGTGCCATCGATCTGTGAGAGTTGGCTCATGATCAGGTCTTTTGTTGGGGCGTCCTTCAGTCCATATTTGCAGTTGAATGTTAGGATGTATAGTTGTTTTGAGGCACTCCGTTGGCTTCGGCAGTTTTGTTCTGCAAGTCCCTTTGGAGATCCAATCGTCTTAGTGCTCATAGAACCTCTTCCCCCGTCTACGCCGTTTGGAATTCTCATGTAGGGGTGTCATTTTCCTGTTAATGTTAAATAAATTTTAATTCCCTTGACTGTAATCAAGGTCTCAATCCCGAAATTGACGCTGCGTTTGTGCGTTTATCCGCACCTCGGACTGGTCAATTTTTTCGACCAATCAGAATGCATCTTTGCTAGGACTCACACATGCTCATGTAGCCTACTACGGGCAGGTCCTCAACTACTATGTATCGGTGGTATTCGTTATTCTCGAGAGCTATCCTGTTGGTTTTAGTCGTAATATTAATCTCTAAAAGGAATGTACTTGTCGGCAGGATATTAGTCCGAACCTACATTCAAGGGGCCTAGTGGATCGCCTCGATGCACGCTACTTGTTTTTATAAATTTAATTTATTTTAAATTTATCTAATTTTTTTTGAAAAGTTATATTTCAAACAAATTTAAATTTAGATAAATTGAAGTTAAATTAAACATAACTTATTTCCGTTTCATCATGTATTAAATTATAAATCAAATTATATTAAATTATTTTATCTCTTTCAGTCTTTATAACTTTCTAAGAACTATTTTTCAAGGCTACTCTTAGGTCCTCAGCTACTATACTATGAGGATACCTTAGGTCCTCATGTGCTGTGTACTTGGGTACCCTTAGTTTCTTAATTACTATATATTGAAGGCACTCTTAGATCCTCAACTATTATGTTATGGGGGTACATTTAGGTCCTCAATTACTACATATTGAGTGTACCCTTAGGTCCTCATCTACTATATGTTGAGGGTACACTTAGGTCCTTAACTACTATATATTGAGAGTACCTTTAGGTTATCAATTACTATATATTGGCGGTACTCTTAGCTCATCATATGCAATATTATGGAAATATCCGTAGGTCCTCAACTACTATACTATAAGGGCGCCCATAAATCTTCAAATACTATACTATAGGGGTACGCGTGGATTCTCATATACTGTACTATGAGAGCATCTTTGGATCTTCAACTGCTATACAATAGGGATGCCCGTGAATCCTCATTTACTATACTCTGAGAGTTGCTTTAAATCCTCAACTTATGGATTGTACCATATATTTACTTTGCTAATAACCAGGCACCTATCCTAAAATGCTGGTCACTGCGTCCGCTTTTCTATTACTGGTAAAATGGACCAATCAGATGTAGGGGTGAGAAGTTATTGTTATTTTTTTTTTGTTATTATAACAATAACATTTACTTTTTGATTCAGAAATATTAACGAAACAAGTGTAAGCCTGGTTTGTGTGTACGTCAAAAAATCACTTTATTCATACAGTATCTTTATTACCATTCGATATAAAAACCAGTCTTATATGCTTCGAGAAATCGTAAAATAACTTTTTTTGTTATTGTTATT
>JAJEKB010021090.1:668823-743766 GCA_022393335.1 Macrotrachela quadricornifera | reverse complement strand
GTCCCGACTCGAAAGCGCTCCGGCACCTGGGAAGGTTCCCTCGTGAGTTATCGAAAAAATTCTCATTATTCACCAGACGATCCCTGAGGGGGGGGGTACAGGGATTTTTCAAAAAAATTTTTTTCTCAGAACTATTTAAAATATATATGAATCAACTCAGTTTGTAATGCTGATTCCGAATATGATATTAATTTTGAATGAAACCGTAGCTTTTCTAGTGAAAGTTGCTTAAACAGGTCCCAAAATGCACAAAATCCGTATTCTGAGGCCAGTGTGCCTAAATATATCTCAGGTGACTAGCGGGTTTGGGCTATTCTAGATGCATGGTTTTGTCGTAACTAAAAAGAATTATAAAATGGAAAAAATCCGAACTCGATAGCTATTTATATTGGGGGATTATTATGAAAACTAGCTATACCTTGGGCAAATTGCACGGTTTTTTAATTTTCTTTAAAGAAAAGATTTATCATAATGAAAATAAAACTTCAACTATCATATACCATTAGATAGAAAATTTCATGGGCTGCAAAGTGACGCTAAATTATAGGAGTAAATAGGTTGTGGACAAGATTTCCTCTGTATGACAGTGTCGAAAAACTATGAAAAACTCATATATCTTGACAATGCGTCAGTGTGATATTTGTTTGTTTTCCATATTACCAATACCAATTCTTTCAGAGTAGATAGAACTCGTTAAGAGCTATAAAATGATGCCAAATAATAGGGATAGATATGCTGCGGTTAATATTTATTCAATATCACACTTGCGAAAAATCATGAAAAAGCTATATTCCTTAATAGTGTGTCTGTGCGATATTCGTTTGTTCTTGATAGAGCCAACATTTTTTTATGTAGTCAAAAAGTGAAGCTCACGATAGATTGATTTTTAACAATCTGTCTAAAAAAAATTCATCATTGAGCGCGCTAAAGAACTGCCCCTTAGGCTATGTGGTTGCCCTCTTTTTTGCCAGATAAGACGTGATGAGGAGTTAGTTCCGAAGACTTTATTTATCTGCATAAATAAAAATTTCCTCTTTTAATTAAAGCTTGTTTCAAATTATATTTCATATTATAAACACATGTTAATTAAGTCAAAACGTGGTAGAAGTTGTTGAGGGCTATCTTGAAAAGGTAAAAGAGGATCATAATGAGTATCATTGTAATAAGTACGAAACCCTAACTTATTTATAAATAAATTCACCGTTTTCTGAAGAAAATTTTAAAAAAACTAAAGAAAATCAAAGCAAGAATTCTTGTGTATAGTGAATAGTTTTTCTAATCAATAATAATTTACAGACTCAGAACTTACATATACTAGATCAACTTAAAATTTTCAGATCCGGATCCGACGGGCTCTATTAGACACATTCTTGGATAACTCATCTGTCTTGTTCACTTTTTGAAGTACACATAACTCTCGGATTTAAATCCGAAGTTTCCGCATTTATTTTTGTCTGTATTCACAATATCACATTTTTGTTGCATTGATTTTAATCCAGTCAGTTATTTTTATTCTGTATTTTACTTTAACCGTTTTCTCTTTTCAAAAACTGATTCAAGTTCATTTTGATTAGACTCAAACCGAACCAAACTATTTCAGCTCGCATAAACTCAATTCATTTTAGTTTCTAGTTTGTATTTCTCGCCACTTTTACTTTTCTTTAATTGACTTTGACAATCATGAAAATGGATATATATGTGATTTTTTAACAAAATATAAGGAAAAATGATAAATTATCGACGCGTGTGTTCCGACCTTTGTTCAAAAATCATTTATCAGAGTTTTATAAAAATGAGATGAAAAACAAAATGAATTGATAAATAGAATGAGAAAAATAGATCGAAGAAAAAACCGGTAAGGTTAGCATGAGTTTAGTGACAGAACATTATTCATCTAAAGAAAAAGAAATCTCATTTTTAATATTATTAAAATATAACTTGACATGAGACTTTTCCTTTGCTTCAATTATTAAATTTTGTTTCTTACCTTTTGGTTATTCATCAGCAGCTTTGATAGTCAGTTTTTCTCTATTCATTTTAATTTAAAGTAAAATGACAGAAAAAAGTTTAAGAATAAAAACAAGTACTTTGAGATTTATCATGCTTTACTTGATATAACTAGCTACGATTTTCATTCTAATACATCATTAAGAAGATTTGAGTATGTTGGCTATACTGTGTTAATTTACTTTGATAAAACTTATATTTAAAGTTTCGTAAAAACTCACGTCTCCATGTCTAGTGGAGTATTCATACAATTTTCACGGAAAATCTGGATTTTTTATGTTTTTTGACGGAAAGTTCACATAAAAATTCATGGCTAAAAATAGCACAAAAGCTTACGTTGAACGACACGTATTTTAGTTGTAGATCAGAGTTTTATATTTCACGTGATGTCAAGTGGATTCATTGTTTGAGCCAACTTTTTTAGACACAATAGTTATCAATGCCTCCGATTCTGATAGAACATAAAATTCTCTACAAAATGATGTTCTTTGAAGCTATTGAACGCATGAACACAAGATGAAACTGAGAATTTTGTCTACATTTATGCAAAAGATAGTTTATTCTCAACTAGGGGTGACACATTTACTTAACGTTTCAAAAAAATTCAATTTTTTCATTTGGAAACCATGTATTTCGTAAATCAGAATATTACTAATGTATACTCAAATAAGAACTTGTATTAGAAACAGTGATAGACTATTCACATAAGTTTATATTAAACTATCATCGATTACTGAATTGTCAGTATTAACAGTTAATAAATCATTTAAACGTTAATATCAAGTTAAAGTTTTCTTAATCACATTCACTTTACTTAAAATGACGTAATTAAACACTAAATGTAGAATTAAACTATATCATTTTGCTTTTTTCGATCACAGCAGACTGATTGTGAGAAAATAACTGACTGTAATAAGACTTGAATATACGAGGGCTTTCAGGATCAAGAAATGCGAATATTTACATAGTTCGTTAGAATTATCAGATATCATTTTAATCGTGGCCGAATACTGATTTCCGCGATTTCGGTTAAATTTATTAAGCTATTCATATTTTTCTGAAATAGGTTTCTCGTCACGGATATCACAACATAAATTACCCATATATTCAAATTCTTTAATATCAGAAATTTATAGCCAAACTGACACTATTTGCCTATTGTGTAAGCAACTCTTAGCTATTTTTAATTTTCATTCTTCAAGCGCCACTATTCTAGATGCAATCATAGGTGATACTGTGAGGTGGTAGATGATCAATCTATACGGTTTGTTGGCTAACGATCGTCGAGTATGATTGAAGTTGAACATCAAAGTTTACTGACACGGTTCATTCTCAAAAGAAAAAGAATTTTTGTTTATACTTAAGCATCATGAAAACTCACTCAAAGATACTTGCTTGACTTTATTTCTATTAATAATTGACACTTTCCTAATGTATAGTTATTTTATTCTCAGCACTATTTAATGCATATGCATAGCTATTTAATTTGTTTCTTTCTTGACTTTTAAATAGCTACAGCTATTTAAACATGGCCAACATTATTTTATGAAAATATGTAGCTATTTACATGTTGCCATCATTTTCGGATGAGTAGCTGTTTAGATATTACTAATTCTTTTGGAGCAGGGTTTGGGCGGTACATTTATTTGTTTTCTCATAATTGGAAACGTATAGTTTCTCAATTTTAATTATAGAACTGATGAACAACCGTTTTAAGTGTTTTAGTATCTATTTTATGCGTCTTTTATATAGTTATTCGGCAGTGTCGAAGTACCACAGTGAAAGTTCAAAATTTTAAACGGCAAGTTGAAGAAAAAAGCAAATTTACAGTAACTTTTAAATAAAAAGTATCTCCTTTGAGAAGCTATGCCCTGACACAAACCATTCTATATAAAATTTATTTCAAAGTTGGAAGTGTTTTTTTCACATTCTGCGTAGATCGAAATGATTCGTTTTAGATAACTATTGAAAAAAATAGTGGTTATCGACTAAAGTGAACTTTTTTCATTCAGCAATGATTCGAAAATGCTGTTTTGTTTTTTAGTATATCTTGAACAGCATCTTTTCTTTGACAAAAATGAAAACATGAATAATTATATTGATGTGTAATGAACTAATCAACAACAGTAGATCACGTTTTGTTCCCACCTAGACTCTAAGAATATGATTCATACGGAACATTACAGAATCTTCTGAGTACGTTACCTTCAGTATTTCATATAACTTAAAAACAACACATTATTTTTGGAGACGGTTTTCCTAGAAGATAGTCCAAAGTCCTCGCCACAAAGTTACTCTCGATCTTACCACTCTACACTTTAAAAAAACTATGCTCTGGGAAACTCAACACGAGTTTGTTACTATCTGAAACTCGGTAAGAGTTTCCGAACTATCGAAAATCCTAAAAATACCAAAAATAATCAAATAGAATAAGCTCAATTGACAAACCCAAAAAAGATTTCCGAACCCTAGAAACCTAGCAAGGATTATGCATTATATGGGCGCCGAAAATGCTCACATCTAACATTCCTATCTAATATATAACCTTATCAGCGATATCTCAATCAACAGTACCAAAACCGCATAAACACGACCTATCAAAAGTAGAACAAAAGATTAAATTTTATCTTTCAAAATATATAAATTCCTAATCCATACAACCATATGATTTGACAAACCTAAATAAATAAAAAACAATAATAATTTTTATTTTATAGAAGCATAACTTACCAAATTATATGTTCGTTTGAGACGACAAACCTAAATAAAAAAAAACAGAATATTAATTTTTTTAAAATTACGTAGGCCAGCATTTAATAGTCTATGAACACGATAAATGTAAAAACGTAAAAGAAAATAGCAGATTTTATTTAAAAATATAGAGCTTACTATATATTTGTTTATTTCAAGCTACACATCTAAATAGAGAATGTGGAGTATCAGTTTTTGTTTTGAAGCATAGAACTTAACATTAATAGGTGATTGAGATGAATTTTAATAAAGCAAATTGATTTTTTTTGTTTCGGAATGTTTATTAAATAAGTCCGTATCAGAATTTTATTAATAAAAAGCCTGATTTTGGTATCGTTTAAAGCAGAAACCGATAATATCTCATAGTGTGTTTCGTTTTTGAAACGACCCGTTTTTATTAAAAGAAGCGAATACTAGAAAAATAAAGTTTTAAAACGTGAAGAATATATATTAATAAAGAATAATTATATTTTTATATTTGATGATTCTCTATATACTATAATGGAAATAATAGGGATCAATTCTCTCTATCAATCAAAAATGTTAATTAGTACATTGAAAAGAAAGAATAAAAATCTTTTTTAGTATAAAGAGTGAACAAAGAAAATCTTTCATTGTAATAACAAATATATACAGAGAAATATTGAAGTTTTGTTTCTGCTAGTTTTTCTTTTCAATCAAGATTTGCGACGAGTTAGTAGAGTATTTTCATTATATGAGAGATGTTCATCAAGCAGCTGATCTTCCTTCGTTTTATAGCTGATTTTTGTAT
This sequence comes from Macrotrachela quadricornifera, assembly GCA_022393335.1. Taxonomy (NCBI): domain Eukaryota; kingdom Metazoa; phylum Rotifera; class Eurotatoria; order Philodinida; family Philodinidae; genus Macrotrachela; species Macrotrachela quadricornifera. Next base: position 738,236 of record JAJEKB010021090.1, on the reverse strand, counting down.
CGATTGACATTGCTAATGCAGGAAATATTTGAAACACATAGGATATTTCTTGGGAGCTATTTGGTTCATTGTCAAGATCATATTTTTCAGGTTCTTTATTTAATGATATGCAATATAAGTATGACAACAAGTGGAAAAGAAAGAGAAAATCGTAGAACGATGATTCATTGTTGATTTGCCGGAGGCTTTAACGAATAGTCTAAGATGAGATACGAATGACAAAAAGATTTTTACATATCAGAATCATCTTTCTTCTTGTAAACATACATTTCTTTCGATATGTTTAAAAATCTAAAAATCACATTAGATTATATTGAGAAGATAAGACAATTCTAGATTGTCAGAATATATTACTATGCAAGATGGTCTATCCATAATAAAATATTCGATGTTAAATTTATCAAAGTTCAGAAAAATCAAGACTAGAAAACAATGCTCCAGTATTCGATGTTTTCACAAATAGTGTTCGCAACCATAAATTACTGAACACCTTTGTATATAAGCTTTCTCAACCTCGGAGACCAATATAGGTTTTTTAATATATTTTTCTCGAGTATACGCATACTCGAAAGAGGTTGAAATGAAAACAACAACCTTAAAATTGGTTTCTCTCTTTGAATTTACACTGAAAGGAAGAAGCAAGGTGAAATTCATTTCTAATCTGCATAAAATAATTGTGACATAGCGTGTTGAATCACAGGACAATTCGAAATTTGACCTAACTTGGCTAGAGAACAAATTAAAATTATTCTGGAAGACGCCTAAAAATAATTAAAGCTAGTCGATTGTAGAAAAAAAAAGTTGTTGTTATGATTTAAGATTTCCTTTGCAATGTCTATCAAATTTTCAATTCATATGATGCTTGAGAAAAGAATCAAAATTGCATTTGAATAAATGAAGATGTTCGAGAATGTCTAGAAATTCAACTCATTATTTTTTGCGCTATTTTTGTTGTCAAACACTGTTCTCTTGATGTCTGATGAAAAAATATTTCTCATACGTAATGTATTACATTTTTGCAAAGAGAAAGTACGCAAAAAACAAAGCGTGCAAAAAGCTTGTTTTTAATGACATTTTTCCCTCGATGCAACAAAAAAAATGTGCTACTTTTTTTTTAGAAGCTTCATTAATTCGTATGTATATAAGAAGCCACTACCTACACCATCTAATCAGATCCTCACACAATAGCTATCAGCAAACAATATTTTTATGATCGTAACAGATAAGACTATGGGTGCATTTCATAGCTGTTTATAATCTATCAGCTCTGTATTATAAAAATTTTTGAATAGTTTGACCAAAGGGTAAATAGAGTATCCATCAGTCTCTAAATGACGAAAAAAGTTTTATTGTGGATTTTCAGAATTTCAATCGATCGTATCAGTTTCTAGGGATTTTGACGATCGAGAAATCTCACTTATTCTTTCATCTTTATGTTACAAACAAAATCAGATACATGTTGAGAGTAGATACACTTTCTTGTTGATAGAAGTCATGAAAGATAGATAATTTTGAATGTATGATCATATCACTTACGAAGTGAAAATGTCGTAGCAGCGGAAAGGTGTTCATACTTTTATTGAAAAAGCTCGATAATACCATCATAACGCTGTTCAATAACATATTGCTCGAATTTGCTTATGTTTAAGGTAACTCCCTCCCCTTAAAAAAATGTCGATTTTCGTCAAAACTTTCGAAATTGAGATAAATGTGTGGGAAGATAGTCCGCCCTCTGCTCTTTCAGAAACAATATTATTTTTTCTTTGACACCTCGTTTTTGGTCCCAATTTTCAGCGATTTTTTTAAAACTCTACTTGAAAAATCTGCTTATTTTTAGAAAAACAAAAAATAGTTTTCATTTTTTTTCTCGATTTATGACTTTTTGATTTTTTGGCGCAATTTTTGAGCCTCTAATCTTATGTTCCTCTTTTCCCGATAAAAACGAAATAATTTAAAAAAAAACACAACATCATGCTCCGCATCTTGGAATGCTTTGTTCTACAAAAAAAAAACTTAATATAGAAAATGATTCGAGACAAAGAACTTTTGGATATAAAAAGCAGCTATTTTTCATCCTTGTTGGGTGTATATTTCTGTCAAATAACGTGATATTGGGCTCAAAATTTTACCATAATTTCTCCACTATAGCTCCAATCTATCCTGAAAATGTCAGGCTATTTTAATGAACACAAGTCTTATTAACATAGCCAGGAAAAGCTAGTTAGTATTGCCTATATATAAGAAAGCAGTCATTTTCTATATTCAATCTCACGAAGATCTATGTTTGTGATAAATAGTTAACAACGGTGAGCTTTTCACACAAAAACAAAATATTTTCCATTTAACTACTCGATTATTGTAAGTCTTCCTTCAATATTTTTCATCAGCCGATCTATGACTCCTCTATCTACCTTTATTCTTTGTCAATTCACAGTATCAAAAAATGATGAGCATAAAAACAGTGCTTGTTTTGGTTGTTATCATGGCATTATTGGCAACATATTGCGACGCACGCAATGTTCTGACATGGCTAAAGCGACAAAAGAGAATCATATATTCATTTTTCATCAAGTTATATTGATCAGCAAATGTCTACTCAAATACATAAATATGAAAAAAACTATTCCAATGCAACCTTTTAATTATTCATTTGTCATGTGATATAAGATATGGAAATAATATTTAAGGTTAGAATTGGGGGCTAAGGGTTAAGAAATAGAAATAATGGTCAAAGGTAAAAATAAAACTATTGAGGATAGCGAAGGGTTAATAAGCAGGCTATACAATCAAGAAGAATTCAAGAAAGAGTTTAGAAGATATTGAGATATATGAAGAAAATTTACAAATGAATTTAGGAGACTTTGAGTAGGGATTGAACAGTTCAGTTCAGTGCCAAAGAACTGAATTGTTGGAACAGTTATTTTGAGAGAAACTGATCTCTGAGAACAGTTCGTTTCGTAGGAACTGTTTGAATTTTTTCACAAAACAGAACACTCTTATACAATACTCGCAAGTATTATTCCCAAAATAAAACAAAACTGTTCTGTTATGAGAATAATACTTCCAGGTATTGAGTAATATTACTCTGTTTTGGAAAAAATTTCAAACAGTTCCTACGAAAAGAATTGTTCTCAGAGATCAGTTCCTATCAAAAGAACAGTTCGAAAAGTTCAGTTCGTTGGCACTGAACGGAACTGTCCAAATTCTAACCTTGAGACATAGAAAAGATAGGGGAAAGGATTTTATAGATGTTAAGATACTCAGAAAGAATTTACGAAATGTTTTATGTAATGCCTGGATATCCAGAAAAGCATTTAGGGAAGGATCAAGGAGATACTGAGATATCCATGACAGGATTCAAAAAAGGGTGTAGAAGATGTTGCGATGTACAGAAAAGGATTTAGGAAAGGGTTTATGATATGTTGAAATACCCAGAGAGGATTTAGGAAAGGATTTAAGAGATGTTGAGATACCTAGAAACGATTTCGGAAATAGTGTAGAAGATTTTCAACTAGCTCAAAAATGATTTAAGAATAGGTTTGGAAAACGCTTTCATAACAATTATAAGTATTTCCTAAACTCTGTTCGGGTGTCTAAACTTCTCCTAAACTCCTTCATAAATCCTTTCTTGGCAAATTAACACTGCCCAAACGCTTTCAGAAATCCTTTCGGGAGATAACAATATTTCGAGAACCCTTTCATAAACCCATTCGGAGTATAACAAAAACTTCGAAACCCTTTTATAAACCCTTCTATAGTATAACAAAATCTATTAAACACTTTCATAAACCTTTTCTGAGTATAACAACATCTCCGAAACCCATTCATGAACCCATTCAGGATATAATAACACCTTCCAAACCCTTTTATAAACCCTTACAAGAGTATATGAAAGTGTTTATAAAAGTCAAATACCTTTTCATAAATTCTTATAAAAGGTTTATAAATATTTTAATGTACGGTAAAAAGAGTTTATTATTGTATAGTTTTTTTTACAGTGTATGTTGGCGTTTGTACGATGTATTATTTGATGTGTAGATACGCGTGGTCTGTCCAATTTTGAGGACTTACTTGTACGTTCGAATCCGAATTATCACTTGTATCATTGCGCCCTCTCTTTGTTGATTCAAACATTGGCGTTGAAGATATCGACGGGTGGGTCGTCGATACGTGATTTTGTGAAGATAAAAGAACAGGTTGCCGAGTCATGTTGTATTTATTTAGAAGCAATATTTATATATGAAGCTGCACATTGTTGTTGTTTATGTTGAGTAGAAGAACAAGGCTAAGATATTAATGAGCCATTCTGTATATAATTTGTTACAGCTTTTACTGATACTTTATGACAATGTTTTGCTTTTTATTATGATTTGATAATAATAACTAATAATATCGTTTTAAATGTTCTTATTTAGTTTCATATTCGAAAATGGATACAAGTGTAAAACAACGTGTTTGTGGCATCTTGGGAGGTTTGACCTATGTTTCAACAGTTGAAGTAATTTATTGATCAAGTTAAGTAATATTCACTGAAATATTTTTCATTTACATATAGTATTACCGCAAAATGAATGAATTAATTTGTAAACTATTACCTAGCCATAGCAGCTGTATTCATATCGTATCTGTTGATTTTTTTGAATTTAATGACTTTCTTAATAAAGGTCAATATTCTGAAGCAGCGGAGTATATTCTTGAAGGTGTCCATCAACTAATGAGAAATAAGATTGATTTATTACTGATTGCTTCTAATACTGGTAAATATTTTCTATGATATTCATTTTTCCGGGCGATTTTCATTTTAGCTCATATTGCTGCACCACGAATAATGGAATGTTATCCTGATCTTGTTTTTCTCCATATAAGTGATGCAGTAGCATATTCAATTAAACAGAAGAATTTGAAAAAAGTAGAAAATAGAACAGTTTATGACAGTGATTTTATCTGTTGACTATTTTTAGATTGGGTTTTTTGGTACAAAATTTTCAATGAAATCAAATAGTGGTGTTGTTGAACGTTTATGTCAACATAATTTAGATATTATATTTCCACATGAAGATGATATTGAACGTTTACATCAAATAATTATCGACGAATTAGCAAAAAATATCTTTTCCGAAGAATCAAAACAATTTTATATAACATCAATGAAACGTTTATATGATGAACAACATATTGAAGGAATTATTCTTGGTTGTACTGGTAAGTTTTAACATTGAAAAAATTTTTCTCGTCAGTATTTGTTTCTTACTTTTAAGAAATTCCATTACTTATCAAACAATCTGATTTTCCTTATGTACCTTTATTTGATTCCATAGAATTCCATGTATGGAATATATCTGTTTTATTTTCTATTTACCTGAACTTTTTTTATTTATAGATTCAACTTGCAGTTGAATATCAACTAGGCCGTTTCGATATCAAATCAATTTTACCAGAAACAGTCAATAAGAATAACGATATTTAATTAGTAGTATAATGTTGCTGCATCTATGTTTAGGGAAAAAAATTGTTAATCAGTTTTTTTTCATTTTTCATAATCTTTAATAAATAACTACCACTATCCGGAATTCGATCTCTATTAAGAAGATCGGTCATCAGGTGTTATGAGGGCTACACGATATCCCCAAAAGTCGTGAATTTGTTCGCTTTTGAGCAGAAATGCTTTACCCCCCGACAAAGTAAAGACGAAATGTTTCATTCAAACAATTCCAGCAAAAAATGGTATACCCTTCTCCCTAACAAGAGTTTCTAGCAGAAACTCATACCACTTAAGAGCAGCCTAAAAAATTCTAGCAGAAGTCGAACAACCGTTTCTGTCCTGAAAAACAGTAGCCTAAAAGATATAGTGATATATTCATCATTTTACTTTTTCATCCTAAGGAGAGTTTCAAGCAGAAATGGATTTTTATCAGCTTTAACGAAAGTAATTGGATAAGGAATAAAACATCAATGTCCCTCTCAGAAGTAGAAGTCTATATAATATTTGTGACGCATAGTGTTGCGTCTATGTACACTCAATATTACATGATGAAATAGCAATGGGAAACAAACTTTTGCGTCATATCTGCCTCCATGAAGAATATCTTTGTTAATTCGTCTTCTTTAAGCTGATTAGCATCAGATGATTTATGTGTGAGCTGTCTAAAATAAATCTATATTTCATTAATATTAATGTTAGAATGCGAATGAGACAATGGAACTAATTTTGGAGAAGATTTTTGAATCGATTAAAATATGATAGGCTTATGTAGGTTCAAGGGCAGCTTAAAACGTCTTCGTTGAGGGTGACAAAAATAGGTTCTAATTAATTGTTAAAACAAGATTCAACTTGATATAAATAATGGTCAGAACTATCTGTAACATTTCATAAAATAAAATTCAAAATATCTCTGCAGTTTATATTTTTATTCAATGTTGCATGATCTTTTAGTCATTGTTAAATTTCATTATATAAAAAAGTGCCGTGTATCAGTATGACTAGTAAAATCTTCAAAGAATTTCTGGTTTCTGTGGATTGTTATCAAACTATGAAATTATTAAGCAAGACAAAGTGTATGCATATATTATGTAAAATGTGTTTTTGTTCTGTTCATGTAAAATTGGTTTTGCTTAAGAATCCCATAGTTTGGTAACAAGTCACTCAAAACAGAAATTCTTTGGAGGCTTTGATAGTCTAGTATCCACCTACCTGTGCCTAAAATATGAGCTCGGAACATTCGAGTAACTGAAGTGATCTACTCTCATCATAGTTGTTCCGAGATAGTACCTTGGATCTTCTCTATGCTAGGTATTACTTAGAATTTTTTTTTGTAAAAAAAGTGATCCTTTGTGTAAAAAAATGAATCCGAAAAAAATTTCGAAAAACTAACTTCAGATTCGGATTCCTCGGCCCCGATTACCCTTCGGTCAACCCTTATAAAAAAAATTTTTTTTGCAAAAAAAATGTCCTTTGTCTAAAAAAAATGATTCTCAAAAAAATTTTAAAAAACTAACATTAGATTCGAGTTCCTCGACCCCGATTACCCTAGAGTCAGCTGTTTTTCAATCAAAGTATAAAGAATTGTGAGAGATAAAATTTTGCTGCAATCTGATTGGATTAGACAAACAAACGAACAAACAAACTTTAAGCATTTTTAGCCACCGGATTAAACGGTGTATAACCCTTTCTTTCAGAAAAGGGAATAATATTTTATTTTATTTTAAAAGTTGCTTGATTTTCAGCTTTACGGTCGAAGTCTGAATTGCCTATACACGAAAGGTGACTATTTTTTTTTCTTTCCTCCCTTTCGTTCATATTTTACTTTTATTTTCCTCTATGGAGAACGACACGTCGCGACACATATATCGACACATGACGTACAGAAAATTCACTGTGTCTCTATGTATCGTTACATGTACGTTCATCGTGTCATTGTGTCGACACATGTGTCGGTAGCGTGTCCTATTGACATGGGTATTAATTAAGTACTAATTGTATTGGAAAAAAGCTTGATGAAAATATAGAGCAAGGTTTTGTTCTGTTCCGGAAAAAGAAAATAATTTCAAATGTACATCGTGAAAAGAAGTTATGAACACTTATCCTTAAAAATAACTCGTAATTGAATTTTAGTTTCCAGCTTTACATTTATTGCGACATATTACATAAACATTTTATTTCTGTGATTGCTAGACTTTTTTATACTATCCCATCGTAAAATAGGCAAATGAGACATGTCATCGCGTGTCATATTTTTGCATCCCTTTATTGACCATTTCCAATAAATGGCAACATCACAAGTCATTCTTTTAGCAATGGCAGCATTATTAATATAATGAAAAGTCACTTTTCCAACAAAGAAGACTGGCATAAGGCGACGAAATGATTTTATGATAGGTATACTATCATAAAAGAATCGATCTGAATGGATCTTAGTTACTCCACTTTGTTTTTCACAGTACATCAATGTCAAATCATTCCATTCTTTGAAAGGACATTGTTTTGTATAAATTAAAGGCATGGTTAATATGAATGCAGTCTGAGAAAAAACAATACCACCACCTCCAGAAAAGAATGACCAATCGGGCGCCCAAACATCATCCCAAATATATCCAATTGATAATAACATTCGATAATCAAACATTTGAAGATATGAAAAAAGAGCAGGTACATTAATCCATGTATCATCATCTGCAAATACAATCCATTTCACATTTTTAATTAAATCAGATTTATTATTAATGAGCCATTGTGATCCCAACAGCTGACGATGTTGTGCATCGTTTTTTGTAGGTTTGTTTTCAAGTTGAGGCAAAGTTGTCAAAGGAATGCTTGCATTAGCAGCGTCAGCAAAGATAAAAAAATTGCCTTGAGACCATTGTAACCAGGTTTCTGTGAGAAGAATTGCTTTATGTACATATTTTACACTTCCCATAACAATAAATAAAACATCTTTTGGATTTAATGTTGTTGATGGAGCTGCAAAGTCTGTAACATGTCCAATTTTTGTAGCAGATTCGGTGTGAGGAAATTCTTCACGAATCATTCGAAAATATTCAAAGTCATGTAAATAGTATCGATTGTTACGACTTTTGGCTCTATCTTGCAATGTATTAAAAAGTTTGAGATCTTCTTCTGTCAGATTTCTATCTTGCGATATGTTATAAGGTTTAAGATCTTGTCTTGTTAGATTTCCATGTTGCCGTGTTTTATTAAGTTTTTCAAGATTTTGTGTCAATGTATAAGATGGTTTGATTGTCTTTGGTGTGGTTTTTCCCAACAAATCCTGAACATGTTTGACTTGAGGCACATTAATATAAATAAAGACCAGACTAATTAGTATGGCTGCAATGAAAGTGATAAAAAATACAGCGCGTCTTGAAAGTGTTCTGCAAGGAGTCCACACTATTGCATAAGTATCATGGTCTGATTGATGTAATTGAGATTTCATGATAGCTCTGTGCAATACTCAAGAATCTCAAATGTTAATGAAGAGGATAAAAAAATCCTAAAAAAAGCAAGAAAAGATTTAACATAGAGCAAGTAGATAGTAAGAATAGCAATCAATGATAGTCTGATTACTGACAGGCACTTAGTCAGAAAAGTGAAAATAAAACAATTTGCCAATATTAACCACTGATGGAGTTGCTAAATAGGCGCTTTGATGGACGAAATAATTTATAGTTCATTCAGGCTCTTCAAGTTTAATCGCATGAAAGATAGTAATAGAGAGAATTCCATGAAGTAATTCTACAGAGATTTTTCGAGAGTGAGACAGTGACCAATCGATATACAATTTTAGAAGATATCGAAAACCTTTCTTCATCAGGTAAGTAAAACAAACAGTTTTTTACAGATATGTATTTTACTTTTACTTTGATCGAGGAACTAAAAACTTTGATTATGTTGACTAGTGTCAATGCACATTTCTACCTATTTTTCATGCACTTGAAAAACTAAATTTTTAAAGACATTATAAATAATATTTTGATAAAAATTACATAAACAGATAGTCTATTATTTTCTCTACAATCTTCTATTGATCTTAACTTGAAGACTTCAAGTAATATCAAATAGTAATCTCTACAAAAAGAAAAGACATAAGTAGACAACCAAGCTATAATTATCCTACATCGGAATAAATGTCAACAGCAGGCAAACATGTATTCAATTCAATCAAATGGATATGAACGTCAACCAGTCTTGCTAAGAATAGTAGAATCTAAGTTACGGTACATCTTTCCATAGTTTCGAGTTTTTCTTTTCCCGATTCGCTTCTAGATCGGTTTCAATACTATTCTCACTGGCTCCGAGTAGAACTCGACACGCCCTATTGGTCCCAAGCCTCATTTGTTCCATGAACCCCCACCCTAACTTAATAAAGGTAAAATACTGCTAGAAAATGCCTAAAAAATATGTAAAAATACGTATAGGCGACAACAAGTCTCAGAATGAGTTCTGACCAACAACGGGATATATATAGTTTTGTAAAAGAAGGCTTTCTTATCTAATAATATATGTATAATCAATTTTTATTGTGCATCGCTGACTATCCTGTTAGATAAATAGCGATCCACAATCAAAATTGATTATACATATGCTACTAGATAGAGAAAGCCGTCTTTTACAAAACTACATATATTCCGTTGTTGGTCAAAACTCATTCAGGATCTTATCATCACCTTTACATGTTTTTAGATATTTTTTAGGCACTTTCTAGCAGTATTTTGCCTGTTTTTGGATTAGGGGAGGAGGGGTTTATGGAACAAATGATGTTTAAAATCGATAGAGCGTGTCGAGTTCTACTCGGAGCCAGTAAGATTTATATTGGAATCGGCCTAGGAGCGATTTGGGAAAAGAAAAACTTGAATCCGTTGATAAGACATCCTACGTAAATTAGTATATATTTAATAGACCATACTATGATAATAATCTTTATCAGAGAGTAACGTTAAATAGAATATTATTATTGTGTAAATATGTAAAAACCTTTTCACAACTTTTTATTAGACTCACTTATATTATTGATTAATCTCAAATTGATTTCATACTACTCACACACCTTTTCATCTTGTTTGACGGAGATAGTTTTGATATATGTGAGACGAAAGTATATGAATAGATAAATATAAAATAAAACAATGTTTTTATGACTATATATTTATCGTACTATATTAATTGTAAGAGAAGAAGAGAAATGAAGAAGTACTTGTTACATATTTATTTACTTATATATTACCAATTGGTAAGAGCATTGACATGATTATCAATGCTTCTATTCATAAGATATTTTTTTCTTTTACAGTTTTATTCTGTTCGAAACTATTAATTTATTTTTATCTCTCTCGTACGGTTTTTATGGTAGAAAAAAAGCACAGATTGATTTCTCATAAGCATTGAAAAGAACTAAAGACTTAATATAGATGTTATTTCTTGTCTCATTTAAAGTTTAAAGAAAAATAAAAGTCATCAATGTTTTTTTGTATATACTCTTCATATTTCATTCTTCTCATATCACTTACACACACTTTGATGGTTTGATGCAAAGAGGCAACAGATTGCACAAACATTAGTAATTTTATGACAGCTAACGGGCTTGTCTACGTAAACTGTTACTTTGCTGATCAAGCTTCGAAAAAAATTTTTTTTGAGTTCAACTAATTTGAATAGGCTTCTACATACAGTTTTTAACGCCGATTACGGATCTGACATCCGTTTTGTAAAAAAATCAACTTTTCTCATCCAAAATCAAGTTTTAGTCTTATCAAAAACTGTATTTTGAGTTTTCTAACCAATAAAGTTTTTCGGAAAATGCATCGAGACATATCATTCCATGCAGTTTCATTCTCTACAAAATGGGCTGTTAGGTTTTCACTTTGATACCTAGGGACATTTTATAGGCTTGTATGTAGTTTTCCACTTTCGGCTCAGATTTTGAGCTCCCATTTCGAGGTGTTGATTTGACTTTTTTATAGAACGCTTAGCTATATATAAGGGCTCACTCTTCGACAAATCAGATCATCTTGATCATGTTGAATGTCCAAAAAATGATTGATAAAAAACTCTGTCACACCGTTACGTTTGTTTTTTGATATTTTTTACCATTGTGAAGCTTGTGAAAAGCTCTACAAAAGACATACTTTTAAAATTGTATTCTGACTGACACCTTCGCAAGAAATCAAGGATTAATGATGCAATACTACACGATGAGGGTCTTTTTATGTAGCACCGTTACGCGACCGAAAAACTGTTCCCAAAAAACTCGAAAGTTCGATTAAAACAAATCATTTTTATGACGCTGCTAGAGCTTGGCGAGCTGCGTCGAATGAAGCTTGAACAAATTTTCTAGCTACCATAGCTCTCGAGATAAATAAAAAGTCGTATGTTAAAAACGTAGCACTGTTATACATATCGAAAGAAAAAACATCCATATTAACAAGATGATTCCATCACTATATACATTATTTGTTTAGTTGATGTATTGAACCCTTGACCATCTAAATAGAATATTAATTATTTGATCAATCTAAAATATCTATATAAGACTTAACAATCTCACATATATGTACACACTATCGATATCAGATGTTATTACCTTTTATTTAGACGTATTATTCGATTTGGATATATACTATCTTCATTGATTTTCTTAATCATGATTACAAAGTAACAGATTTTATAGAATAAGCGACTCTAACTTCTTCAATTAAATCGTAACATTCGAACCAGTGGCGGCGGAGCCATTGAGACTCATGAGGCTTGAGCCTCACTCAAAATTAAGTCAGTGAGGCTCAGCCTCATCTATTTTTGGGTCCAATATTTCTTTTTATTGTCATGATAATTTGATATATTAAATATATCACATATTCAGGTACATATCTGACACATTGATATCATAATGAGATCCAAATATTTCTTACGTATTTTCTTTCTATTCTGTATTTCACAAATCCGTCATACGATTGTATATATATACATCTTGTGAATTTCTTTTTCTTTTCTTTCGTTTGGATATTCACCTTCTACGTTTACCATTTAGGTATTTTCCCTGTTTTCTTTTAACGTATTGTTTTGTTTGCGTGTTGGTTTTTCCTACTCTGCGTATATTATATTCCTTGAATGTTTGGATTTTTCTAAGAGCGTATCTATATATATATATTTATACCGTTTCCACAATAAATATATAGTTCACACAGATCTAATTCTTTTATTACCGATTAATTATTATTAAATGGCTGAAAAGCGTCCAAACATTCATCCGTTTTTCACTACGAAAAGAAACAAATCAACAAAGTCAACAGAAGATACTGAATCAGTTACTGATTCACCGACGTCAATCAATGATGTTAATGAAGTAAATAGTGAACAAGCCCTGAATGAATGTCTAGATTCATCTGTCATTATTATTAATGATGAGCTGGAGAAAGATTTACCTACTTCATCGACTGATAATCAATCAAAAGAATATTTATCACAATGTGCATTAGTCTGTTGTACGTCACCAACAGTATATGGGCTTGTCCAAACGTAACGCTGTTACGTTTTTGACAAACCTTTCTCTAATTATCTCGAGCATTTTAAGAGCCAAAAGGTTCGTTCAAACGCCAATCGATGCATCTCATCATCCTCTATTTATGGTATAAAAATGAGAAGTTTCGGTTGAAAACTCAAACTTTTAGGAAGGATTTACTATCGCGTAACGCTGTTACAAAAAGAGACCCTAAACTTAGAGTGTTCTCACTTCATCCGTAATTTCCTGCGAAAGTTGCTACGCAAATGAGATCACCACAGAGTATAGTTTGTAGAACATTAAACGAGCTTTCTAATGGTGAAAAAAATTTTCTTCCAACGGTTTTCAATTTCGTGAAAAAATCAAAAAACGAACGTAACACTGTTACGTTTTTCGTAACGCTGTTACGCTTTTTTTTCGTAAATTATGATATTCTTTTTAGTTGGTGTGAACTCGATCCGAATCGGTTGTTATAATGTTCTAACAGATGTTTCTATTCATTTTCAACGCCAAAGATCACGTTGGCGTCTACGGGAACCTATTAGCTATTAGTCAAGTTTCCAAAGGAGTTGACGCCTTTTCCATGAGTTATCCCCTCCTTTCCACCCTGCCGCGGCGAACTTTTTTTTTCATTTAGTTATTTTTTGGTTGAGGACCGTGTGAAGATATTAGATTACTAAATGAGATGTTGAAATTTTTTGATATTAGTAAAAAAAACAATACTTTATAGGGAGGGGAGCCATTTTCATAATATGAAACTACCAAAAAATAGGTAGTATTTCGAGATTTTGACTATCAAAAGTCGACTTTTATGAAAAATAAACGTCATATTCAGAATCAGCATGAAAAAATACAGCAGAAACTCTAGCTTTCATCGTAAAAGTTCTCCATCAAAATTTTGACCCCTGCTCTCCCTCAGCCTTTTATTCCTAAAACTTTAACCTGTACCCCTTGAGTCAAAATTTTGATGGAAAAATTTTACGATGAAAACTAGAGTTTCTACTGTGTTTTTTCATGCTGATTCTGAATATGACGTTTATTTTTCAAAAAAATCGACTTCTGATAGTCAAAATCTCGAAATACTACCTATTTTTTGGTAGTTTCATATTATGAAAATGGCTCCCCTCCCTATAAAGTATTGTTTTTTTTACTAATATCAAAAAAGTTCAATGTCTCATTTAGTGATCTTATATCATCACACAACTCTCAATCAAAAAATGTCTAAACGAAAAAAGAACACTTATCGGGGAGTATAGGCGCCAACTCCTTTCATTCAGATTTGTATATATACGTATTCCTATAGTTAACGTTTATGATAGCCAGAACGTAAAGAAAGAAATAAAAACTAGATTTGTTCGAGAGATTTGCCGCTAGATAAGTAAAGCAGAAACTGCAAATCATATTATGACTCCATAATGTTGCTATCTGGCACTTACATTATTGAAATCCATGCTGAACCACATGAGTTCCACATAGTACCAATAATCAAGTTTTCATAACAGCGTTACGTTTATCTATCTTAATACGAAATATTTTTGAGAAACAAATTAGTGCATTAGAACCGCCGCGAAAAGTTAGTGATAGCTCACTAGTTTGTTTACTAATATTCTCGAAGTGTGTTGTTAAAATTTTAAAATATAGTCTTTTTCGTAACGCTGTTACGGAACGATTAATCAAGTGTTGCTCCAGTAATATCTCAGTAAGAGTATGAGGGAGAAAGTTCATTGTTTTACCAAAAAATAGAGTGTTATTGATAGTATTAAAAAATATTTGATGGCCCGAGTTCATAGCCAGATATTGTGATGTATGGCTAGTTTCGAAATAGTACAGGAAAAATTGTTATGGATAATACTACAAATAGTGTTCGGAGTCTACATTTAAAACGGCTCACAAAAATAATTTTTTGAATAATAAAATACATTTTCTAACACTTTCGAATATTCTCTACAACATGGCATATATATTTTCCTCGAGTTTTGAAAAAAATACTTAATGTCTGAAGTGTCGCGTTACGTGGACACGCCCATATACACCTACGAATGAGTCCGAATTGGAATCAACCTTAGGAAAAGACAAACGATCCTGTCGAGCAGCATGGTTCACTACGTATTCATGGCTTACTTTTTGCAAAGTACGTTTTATTGAAAGAAAAATATTACGTTTTTTGAATAATTTCTGATATATAGACAACAAAAAAAGTGTACTGCTTCTATTGTCGAGCTGCAGTGAATCAAAAACTTCATCAACTGAATAACTTATCAATACAAACGTTATTGATAACTTCAGGATTTTCTGATTGGAAAAATGCTCTTCGTGCACTTTCTCAACATAACAGCAGCAGATTTCATTCCGAATGTTTATATGTGGTACAACAACAATCAAAGCCGTCAGTCATCACACGGCTTGATACGGTAGCTAAACAACAGCAAGAACAAAGACGACGATTGTTACTGGTAGAAGTTTCATCGTTGCAGTACCTTTTACGACAGGGAATAGCTTTCTGAGGTCATAATGAGGAAGATGGAAATCTATTCCAATTAATGCGATTGAGAAGTGCCGATATTCCAGGTCTTGATCAATGGTTGATTGATAGGAAGTATTTGTCTCACGACATCATCAATGAATTAGCCAAAGAAATGTCGCTGATGATTTTACGAAATATATGTCTCGAGGTAAATCTTAAAGTCGGACTTTACGTTGTGTATTCTTATGTTTATATATACTTCAGATTTCGAAACGACCTTTTTTTGCTCTCATTTGTGATGAATCAACTGATGAATCGGGGAAAACACAACTGAGCGTTGCGATTCGATCAATAGATGATTGTTTTGGTATACACGAAGACTGTATTGGTCTTTATGAATTGGAATCTCAAAATGCTGCACACATCACAACAGTCATTCTTGATGTTCTTCTTCGTTGCAATTTGAACATCAATGCTTGTCGTGGTCAAGGATACGATGGTGCAGCAACGATGAGTGGTATACATGACGGTGTAGCTGCTAATATTCTTCGAAGACAAAAGAAAGCGTATTTTGTTCACTGTAATGCGCATAATCTTGATTTAGCTTTACAAGATTTATCGAAACAATCCATTGCTATGAATGTAGCTATTAATATTACCAAAGATATAGTTAATTTCGTACGAAGATCACCAAAACGTTTGAATATTGCTGAGAGACTCTCTCACGATTTATCTATTAGTTCTTCTCAACTAAAACCTCTGTGTCCAACTCGTTGGACTGTTCGAGCAGCATCTATGAACTCATTATTATCTAATTATCAGTAAGTGAAATCTGTAATGCAAGAAGTAGTTGATCAAAAAGGTCCAAGTGCAATCAAAGCAGCTGGATGGTTACATCAAATGGAGAATTTTCAAACATTTTTTGGTCTGAAACTAGGTAAAGATTCGCTAATATTCCTTAGACAAATGAAGCCTACTTCCATTTTTGAGTTAGACACTTTTTTGAAAAACGCCTTTAACTTTTTTATCTGATTAGGACATCTTATTTTCGTGCCCAGCGAAGAAGTATCATTCTCATTACAACGTGTAGAAAATTCGTTACACGATGTGCTTTGTGCTGTCAATTTTCTCATTGATTATCTTAATCGTATCAAATCCGACCAGTATTTTGAAACTTTCTATTCAAAAGTGGTGACTGAATCAGAATATTTAACAGATGAACCACAATTACCACGCATTCGTCGACCACCTTCTCGATTCATTTCTGATACCACAATAATACCTCAACCACCACAAACATGTGCCGATCTGTACAAAAAACAGTATCAAAATGTTATTGATGAAATACTTAAAGCATTGAACAATCGGTTTAAGCAATCTATTTTTTCTCAATTATGTCAAGTGCAAGAATTTTTAATTATGATTGTGAATGGTTGTGATACTATTACTGTTGAGAAGATTTGCTCGGAAATTCATGATTTTATTGTCGATGATGTTGATTGTGATAGGTTGAAACAGGAATGTACAATGATTTTTGACTTTTTCCAAACAGTTATTCGTGACAATGAAATGGGAATCAAACAAGTAACAAAAATATCGACGATTATTGATGTATTCAATGCACAACCAATTGGAAAATCAATATTTCACCAATACAGCCGCCTCTTACAGCTTTATCTGACAGTGCCAGTGACTACCGCTACGGCAGAACGCTCCTTCTCTGTGATGAACCGAATGAAGACATGTTTGCGATCAACAATGACTCAAACTCGTTTAAATAGCGTGTTTTTGACACATATATATAAAGAAAAGACAGATTCTCTTGACTTAAAAAATCTTTGTTCAACTTTTATATCCAAGAATGAACAAAGGAAGCTATTTTTTGGTGCCTTTTAGTCGTTTCTGTTTCTTTATAACCGTTTTAGTTTCTAAGTGGGTTCAATAAAAAGCCGATTTATATTCACTTCGTTGTTTTAATAAAAACTGACAATAGAGAAAAATTTTGAGCCTCACCCAGATTCGAGACGCTCCGCCGCCACTGATTCGAACAAAACTACTTGACCTTTTTTCATAAAATTTTTTCGGATGAAATATGTGCTTATGAACAAGCCCTGTGAGTTAATCATCATTGCATAAGAAACCATAACATTCCTTCCGACAAATGATAGACAAAAATGTTTCTGAAATCCGATTCGTCCAAAAAAATCAATCAATCAATCAGTTTTGTAAAAGATTGCTCAATCTCAGTTATCCTCATTGATAAGTTTATTATAGGACTTATACAAGGATTTGGTTTTTGAACTTTTCCACTAACACAAAGCCACAAACTAATTTTTTCACATAATCCTCCTTACAGTCGAGGGAATTAAGTGAACAAAAAATGATTTTTGACTTAACCAGAAACAAGCAAACAAATTTCATATTTCTAGTATGATCTACCTACAGGTGACGAAATACTAGTTCACAGCCTATCGATGCCGCTGTAATAAAGCGCTTGGAGACCTACGAATATCTTCGTAATATAGGACATCAAGACCACTGCGTATCCTCTAATACTAAACTTAAAGACTTATGAGTACCCTCCTAATATCGCACTGGAGGCCATATACGTATCCCCTAATCCAGGATTTCAAGACCTATGGGTACCCTCGTAATACAGCACCTGAGGACCTATAAGCATCCCATTAAAATAGCACTTCTGTACCATAGGTACTCTTCTAATGTAGGACTTGAGGACCCATGGACATCCCCCTATAATAGCCTTTGAGGATCCATAGATACTCTCATATAGTAGTGTTTGTGGACCTAAGAGTACTCCTATATAGTAGCCCTCGAGGACCATCAGGCATTCCCAAAATATTGCGGAAGACTTCGTGGCGTCTTGAGAAGTTGTAATCTGAGTGTTTTTTTCACCTTTGACCTTGACACAAACCCATAAACAAACGAACAAACTTTTTTTTTCATATGATCCTCTTTACGGTCGAGGAAATATAGTTCAAATATTTCAGAGATGATAATACTACTTCCACATAATAGTTCTCGTTCAAAATCAACGAATTTATGACATAGTGTTTGCATCATGGTGTTTACCCTTTGAATAAAAGTATCCCTTGTAATTCGTAACAGTAATATGTCCAGTTGTCATGAAATTGCAAAGCTATTGAAAGAACTTCATCAGTTCTTGTAAGTTAGACTTCATTGTATCTTCGAGATATTGGCTTTTTGTAAGAAATATGTATATGTAACCAAGAGGAGCGAATAAATTGCTAGTGCTAGTATTGATGATCATTTTTAATCATAATTTAATTGATGTTAATGAAGCAATTCTGTCTAAACCACGGTAAACTATTGATATTACAGCTATTTACATGTCTTTTATTAATCATTTTTTAAAATAGCTCTAAAATAATCTTGGGACTGAATAATAACCATATTGTTCGACCTGGATCCGGACAAATTGAAGCAACGTGTTTTGGATGATTTAGATAATATTACATTTACGGAAGCATGTAAATTATATGCACGTTCATCAATAACTGGTTGCACTTGCGATTGCAAAGGTAAATGCAATACAAGACAATGTCCATGCAAAAAAATGGAGGTATTTTTTTCAACAAAATGTCATCTAAAACGTAGTGGCTGTAAAAATATGGGCCAATAGATGTGAATATTTTTGATTTAGAAAGTATATAGGAAAAAATTGTTAACTAAAGAATATATATAGTACTTAAATTTTAATTATTCCGCTGCTTATATTTTCTATCGAAAAAAAATCTAGTTTTGACTGGACAAAACTGAAATTCCAATTTGGTCTGAAACATTTCTGGTCAGGATTAGAATTCTAATTTAGTCTGGATGGAACTGGAATTCCAATTTTGTCCAGTCAAATTCCAAATTTGATCAGATTCTAATTTTGACTACAACACATATATATATATATCGTCTTCTTTCTTTTCCATTCTTTATCTTTTCATATATTATTAGTTTTTCTCTTTTTGATTATCAACATCTCCATTATTATTATTATTATTATTATAGTATTATATATTGATCCCTGTCTCTTTTGTTATACTTGTTCCTTTTTGGTTTTATTATAAATAAAACCTCTTCTCATTATTCCTCGAAAGACCTCTTATTTTATTATATCAAAGTGGGCAAGTTGCTTTTTCATTTTTTTATGTGTGTATTTTCGTCCCGATAGTAGACTGAGAAAATTTAGTCATGCTGTATAGCCTTGATCTTCAGTTGGGGTAACAATCAGTCCACACGAGAACCTCACATTTTTGACCCATAGTTTTCGTTTACCCTATATGTTGGTTACTGAAATAGAATGAATTCGTGGCATAAACTGTTCTCTATAAAATGAGATGTTCCCGACCACAAATGGTCGAGCTATTGATGAGACAATGTCAAAATAGTGAGTACACCCTCAATATAGCGAATTTCAGGGGTCTAAAGGCATCCTTAAAACATGTTTCAGTTCGCTTTTTTCACAGGCAAAACCAAATGATTTGATATTTTGGATTTAATTATGGTTTAACTAGACCTTTTATTTGAGATAATAAAATCAAAAAAAATTTTTTTTCACCAGTGACCTTCCTCAATCTCGAAAATGACTGTGTGTTTGTGTACTTCTTCGGGGTATTATGTCGAACCTTTGCGAGAGCAAAAGAAGGGATTCGGTTTTTTTTGCTCGTGTTCTTAACGCAGAACGCGATGAAAAGTTCAAAACTAATATTATTTTTTGAAGCGGCATTATTGACTAATACAAAATGGCTCCTATTTAAGTGCTAACAATGGAACCGTCTGTACTGTTGAGCGAGTTGGACGACCGGGTTGAGTGCAAATGATCACATTCACTGAGAAACTAACGAATTTAAAATATGAGCTGTTGATGGCTTATTTTGACAGAGATATTCAATTTTTAAGTTCCGTATTAATTGAGTGCAGAAACATGATAATACATGAAATATTCATGTCAGCTTTTAAGATAATCATCAGATTTATTAGAAAGTACGTTTCCAAGATCGAGATCTGCTTTATTGTCACCATTTAGACTACTTTAGATACGATTGCTGCTGAGATTCAATAGTGTCGATTTCAAAAAAACAAGTATTGTGTTTGAAAAGTGCTAATATGTGAGATATTCGAAAATTAAGTGCATTGATGTGTCACTGAATAATTTGAAAATATGTTCTTTTATGATTGGTATTCGTAAGAATCAATCAAGTGTACAGTCAAAGTAACATCCTTTTTTATTTTTCACCGCGATTAGTATTTGAAAAGATTGACTCATCAAATGAAAAAATGAATTTGGTGAACATTGTGAAACATCTTCTTCATTTAACACAAATGGAATTTCACTTTCAAAATTCAACAATAAGTGAAGATGAAGTTTTGACTGCACAACTGTTGTTCGAAATTTTAAAGACATTTAAAGATAGTTATTTTAATGAACTACACACTTATCAGTCTCTCGATTTCCATGATGAATATGATGAAATTACGGACGAAGGAGATAGCGCTGATGAAGAAGAATCAATTTATGAAGAACAAAATATTGACGATAATAATGAAAGTCAATATTTGGATATTCAAAATAATTCTACATTGGAAGAGATGAAAGATATAGTAGAATGGATTGATCAACATCCAAATTATAAAATTGCAAGTATCAATAATAGGTGCCGAAAAGTCAAACGCATGCATTACATCAAAAGATTCAGAGAATATATTAAAGCGCAAACGGCACAAGATCAGAAAAATTCAAAAAAAATCAAAGAATTTATGTGGAATGAATTCTATGTGAAACGAACAATTGAAAAAGCAGCAACTCATGATAGTGATCTAGAACTTTTTGCATGCGTTTCGTAGATATTTGAGTACTGAATGAAATTCTTAAGAATTCTGTGAGATCAGATGAAAAAGACGAAACCGTACATAGCAGTACGGTTAGAATTAGTTTTTCAGCTTTATCCTGTATCATATATAACACCTGGAGGTTCATTTGAGATGCGGAATATTGTGTAGATATTTTAGTAAATTATTTGGCTCTAAGAACTAGAAAACTATTAGTTATTAGTTACAGAAAATCTATATCACACATAATTAGCAATCGTTCTTGAGATATTTATTTGTATTCAAATTGTAGTTTTCTTTATAAAGAATAAGATTTTAATCGTATTCCTATTTAACTGTAGGATTGTCGTCAGCATGTAAGTTCTGATTATTAGTTATCCTAAATCATTTTATCTTCATTTTAATAAAGATTTTAATGATAAATAGAAAAGCATTTCTAAGCGTTATTTGTGACCGTTTTAGGTCATTATTTTTTTTTTATTTCGTACCATTTTAATACCATTTTTCTGTTGAAAGTTTTGCTTGGGTGACCGCGTAGTCAAATAGATCAAAGAATGGCATAACATACAATTTTTTAAATATTTTTGAGTGGAGACCGACGAAGAGAGAATTATCTTTTTCTCTTATGACAAAACTTCATGGTGTGTTTCTACGCACAGAACACAATGAGAAGATCTGCAGATGACAAGACAGCATCTTTTCAAACTTCTTCAGCTCATTAGTAAGAACGATTATAAATCTGTTTTACCTAATCTTTCTCTAAATATAAGCACCCAGATAATGACACCATTATGACAAAGCATTTTCTCCTCTCTTTTTGTTGACTATATTTAGTAACGATTCAATTAAACGTGTGCGTCAGTGTACGTATGTGTTTGAGTGAACAAACTGACATGACGAAGCATTTTTTACAGAACATATATAAACTCTAGTTAACATTTCAGATCATTACTTATTCATTTCACAAGAGAAACGATGGGTAGTTCGGCGAGTAACTTAACACGCACTGGTACAATGTCTGGATACACTAACACACAGGTAAGAATGAGTAGAATTTTTCAATCTAACTCAATGATTTTAAGTCTGCAAACGGTAGTATTGTTCTATATGGTGTACTCATATCACCGAATGTACAGCGTGTCTTAGTTGTACTCGCAGAAAAAGGTCTGAAATATGAATTCAAGCATATCAATGTTATGGAAAGTGAACATAAAGTAAGCGAGACACAAAACAAGAATACAGAACAATTCTCTCGTCGATTTTTTTTAGTCACGCCAATATATAGAAGGAATGCAGCCATTTGGTCTCTTTCCTGTACTTATTGATCAGGATGGTTTTAAAATCTACGGTTAGTAAAAAGAACATATGACTCTCTGACAAAATACAACTTTGACCAAAGTCTCCTCATTCTTCTCATTTTTCTCTCTATGAGATCAGTTGCCAATCATAAGAATGGATATCAACAGCACTAATTAATTTTATTCTTGCAAATGACAGTTTATTTGATTAGAAATAAGTGAATAGAGAGGAAACAGTGAGAAGTTGGAAAATACTTTCAGAAAATTCTAAGTATTACGAGTGGCTTTTAGAATCACGTGCTATCTGTCGCTATTTGGAAGAAAAATACAAAGGCAAAGGTCCCGAATTGATTCCAACGAAAGATATCAAAGGTCGTTTTCTTTTTGAGCAAGCTGCTTATATTGAAGCATTCAATTTCGATCCAGCTGCAAGTGGTTTGGTCAAAGAGAAATTCTTCAAAAAGTAGATAGAAGTTTGTATATCTTCTCTGTTCTTAAAAATATTCATCTTAAACAGGATGTTCGGTCTAGGCGAGCCGGAGGAAGTGAAAATAGCACAGTTCAAAGAAGAATTAATTACAAAATTGGATGTGTACGATATGATTCTATCCAAACAGTCGTATATGGCTGGACAGGTGAGTAGAAAAATCTTTCGTTGAAGTTCACTGATTTTCTACTTTGAAATACGATAGACATACACCTTGGCTGACTTATTTCATTTACCCTATGCTGCATTGCTTATCAAATCAGGTGAAGGTGACTTAATCGAATCAAGACCCAATGTCAAAAAATGGTGGGACAAAATATCATCAAGATCATCATGGAAAAGTGTACAGGAAATAATATGGAAGACAACATAAATTGAGAAAACATTTTGTGTATATATTATTCAATGTTGAGAAATATAATACAGATGACCTATCTAATCATCTCAATTACAAATAAAAAAACAATTTACTCTATGGAATATCTATAGTATTTCTGTTCTAGCTGCAATAAGGATTCTGTACAGATGTCCTGTTTTTTCTAAGAAAATGAAGTAACCTAGAAAAATGCGTGTCACCATGAAATGTCAAAAATTATATGGAGCGTAACATTTTTTGGCACAGTTTTTTAGAGAAATGGCCTCTATTTCGGTAGTGTTTGCATAGTTACGGGACTTCTATCGACAATTGTACATATAGCCCATTATCGTGTTAAGTCAGTAGTAGTTATAATAATGACAATTTCTTTCTGTGTGGACGTTGCAGCAAAAATCTGTTTTATTCGTAGGAACCAAGCAAACTGCAGTTATCTTTTATTTTGTATATCAACGAAGTTTTGTCGACAGTTTTGAAGATAAGGATAACTCTCAGTCACTGTATGTTGTAAAATTGCACCCATGTGAAAATTTTTTGGAGTTAAACGCGTTTGTAAACGCATCTGAACCGCGTTTAAAACGCATACAATAAACGCAGTGAACGCGTCGGAACTGAAACATTTGACGCGTCTTGACGCGTTTATAAAATGCATCTAAACGCGTTTCTTTTCTTGAACGCATCCAAAAATAAGATGAAACATTGGACGCTTCAAACGCGTTTCGATTCATGAACGCGTCTAAACGCGCTTAATTTTTTTGGAAAAAATTTGATTCCATTCTCAGAGGTTCAATCTACGTCATCATCATCTTCACATTATGATCATCTCTTGCACGAGGCATCGTCTATAACATTTATTTGATTTTTATAGATACATTTAGATTGTGCGACAAGTGAGGCTAGAACATAAGACGTTAGATTAAAAGTCTACTTACTTGAACCAATGAACTATATTTTGCATATATATACGTTAGTTAGATTTTTCTTTTAATAAGATAGTCTTTTAAAACTTATTTCAAATAAAATTAAATGTATAAAATATCATAAATCTTCTTCAATATTAGTTAAGAATTTATATTTCTGATAATTTTCGAATGATAAATTGTAGACTTTTCCATTAAAGAAAATAAGACAAATGAAAGTAGATTATAGTTCTTCAAGAAAGATTAATTAATTTCGTTGAAATTAAAAACAGTTTAATAAACTCGCAGAAAATATTTTTATTTCTAAAACTAATAATTATATAATTCTGCTTCTTAGTTTTATTTTTCTTGGTGAATTTTTAAATATTCTTATTTGTTATTTTCTGGAACAATAATTTGCATCGACTACTCGACTTTGACTCGTATTCGTGAATAATCATTATTTTTCGTTTTATTCCATGTGTAAAAATTTAATTTTTCAACTAAAACATCTTTGACAGAAAAGCCTTCAATTGAACAGAACTAAAAGCTTATACTGTAATATAAGATAGTTTCTAATCTAAGAAATGTAATGGTTTCGTTTGGAAAGACTACTAAAATTATTATTAGTTATCTGAAACTTTATTACATTTCACAAAATGATTGAATATCATTGTAAAAATACTTGAAAACATCAACTATAAGTTTTCTAAACTATATAGTAATTAGGTGCATAATTATATAGCAATCTTTCAGGGATAATATCTAATTAATAGGTATTGTCAAGTTTGTTCGAGCATTGCTAAAAGTTATTCGTAAACTCACAGTTATTTTTATCTAAAAATAGTGTGTGGACGCGTATTTGATCAGTTCGACGAGGAAAATCTATTAAAACTCATTTTTGGCTCTTCTATATGGAGAAATGTGTCTACCATAAACGCGTTTGAATGCGTTTGGGCACAGATATGATGCGTTTATCACTAGAAATATACCAAAACGCGTTCAGCTATAGAAATGAATGAAACGCGTTTCTATTCAAAATGCATCTAAACGCGTTTCTCAGTTCAAACGCATCAGGACGCGTTTTTTAAACGCGTCTAAACATGTTTTCTTAATCGAAACGGTTCGAAACGCGTTTGATGTGTCGCATAAGCTAAACGCGTTCGTGTTATAAACGCGTCTCAGTATATATCTTATTAGAAACGCGTTCAAACGCGGTCATTGGATGCGTTTGGACGCGATTCATTATATTTTGAAACATCCGACGCGTTCAAACGCAGACTAAACGCGTCTAAACGCGTTTAGTCTGCGTTTCAGAGTTACATGGGCAATAGCGTGTTCAACACATGAAAATGCTTTGGAGTACTTCCCAGCATGTCATGCATTATTGCTGTAGGCATTAACTGAAGGGGGGAAAAGCGAACTCACAGAACTCCGGGAGTACAGAGAGTACAATATTGTATACGTAAACCATCGGTTCACACTGTCCTAACTGTTGCTTCTAAACTTCATGATTTCTCCATTACATTTCGTTCTGATGAAGAAGCAATTAATGAACTACATCGAGTCAAATGTAGTTAATTCGAGGATGAATCCATGGAGACCCAGCCAATTTTTTCGAAAGGTCTTTTTTTCGATTTTTTTTGTTCAAAAGGCTGATCTCGACTAGAAAACACTTTGGTAAAAAATTCCGAGTTTTCGAGCATTTTCTCGGAATACCTATGGTGTACTTTTATATATAGGGAAAATGGCATGAAATAGGACAGAAATTTTTTAAAAACAATTTTCTCAGATTTTTTTGGTTTTCAGAAATGCAAACAAAGTCGAGAAACATGTTTCCTGAGATACCTCAGATCAATCCTAACGGAGGTTTTCAATGATTAGTCAGTTTCTCTGAACATATCAATAGCTACATTTCGTCAACATAGATTGTATTCAATTGAATTGAATAATTTGGTAACCGATCAATCCGTTGCATAGTCAATTAGTCGCAATCAATTCGTCGCATATATATGATAGTAAGAGAGACACGTATAGAGAGAATCAATAATTGAATTACACGATTTAAACTAAGTTGTAATTGACTATACTGCTCACCAAAGTGTTCTTAAGTAGATCTACCAGTCATACTTGACTGAATCCAATAAAATCTAAAGAAAAATTTGAAACAAGCTTTTGAAAACTATTGGAATGAGGCATAAAATTTAATTTAACTTTCTTGATAAAGATAACTAAGATTTGGTACGCAATTAAAAATAAATCATTCAGAAAAACTTAAACATACAATGAGAGCAAGACTTGCTTCCATTATTATTCTTAAAATTTTTAATATTCTTTCTCAGCATCAACTAAGAGGCAGTTCACTTAAATCAATTCAGTTATTCGACGGTGACAAACGCGTTATCAAAGCTTTTCCTATGTTTCAAAATGAAAGTTTGATGCTTTGGACGCTTTTCATCAAACTAATAATAATTTCGTTTAAGCACAGTATAGCTCAAAAGCTTCATACGAAACTTTTGAAATCAATAATTTGGTAAGTAACAAGTTTGTTTAAATCGTGTAATTCAATTATTGATTCTCTCTATACGTGTCTCTCTTGCTATCATATATATGCGACGAATTGAACGCGACGAATTGAATGGCGACGAATTGACCTAGTGCCAAAAAATCTGATTTTTATTGAAAAATCACCAAAAACCACTAATTTTAAGAGTAATGTGAGCCTTTTTCGGCACGAGTCCACCCTTTTTTTTAACCATTTTGTAGAGGAGGAAAAACCGCACCACATATCTGAAGTTCAGTCTGGGTCCATGAGCAGTAAGGGAATGAGATCCAATATACTGCAAAAAATCCACTTATTTTTCATTCGAAAAATGATGGGTCATCGACATTATTTGACAAATAACTCTAGATCAGCTCTAGAAATATAATGCGTCAATAGTGCATTTTGTTCAGCTTTCGATGCTCTATCATTTAGTGTATTACACAAGAAATTTGATTAAGCTTTTGTCATCAATTAAAAATCATCTTTAAATAGATAATTTTTGACAAAATTCTTCAGATAGCCTCCTGAGTGTTGGACAGTAAAATTGAGCTAACTCTTCACCAGTTCAACTAAATGCGCTAAAAATTTGGATTTGGGGGTTTTAGATGATGCTGAATCAAATGAGAACATCAAATCAAAAATATAAATTTTATCGAGTGCTTCGATTGCTTTATGGGCTCATGGTCTCTCTCTTAATACTAGCTGTACAATAATTAGTCAAAACTAGGAATGAAAATATGTTAGAAAACTCTTCCTAACCACAAGGGAAAATGTTGTAACAGCATATTTGCAGAAAAAAGCGATGCGGATTCTATCTTTTTTAAGTAAATAAGTATATAATATGTTGATTTTAATTAAAACGAATAAATGTTATATACGTTTACTTTACTAAAGTAAATGGTAAAGGTTTTGTTTACCATTTTCTAGTAAAGTAAAAGTAAAGTGCCTCCCCTAATCTAGACCTACTGAAGATGTCGTTCATAATAAATCAAGAGATACATGAACACTTTCAAACGATATATCTTGTTTTAATAGTATGCAAACAGAAAAAATCATTTCTCAGTATGAAGAATAGCTTGTTACCAAAACGTAAATCAGTATGCATTCAAAAGCTGATTCTTATTCCGCAATTTATCTGCTTTTTGCGTTTGAAAAATATCTCATTTTATCCGTAGACATCGATGCTAAAAAAAGGATTGATAGATTGAATGCAAATTAGGCCCTTGTCATTGTTGGTATGAATGATATTGACGAAAATATTCTCCAGACATACAGCAATGAAATACAAACGAAAGATTATGCATTCAAGCAGCGTACCGGATACATTTGACATTTAATTATTAATGAAACATATTTGAGTATTATTCTTGATAAGTAATAGTTGATATACAACAATAATTCTTGTCAAGAAAATGAACTCTATTAGAGCCTGATGCCTGGTCAAATTTCGTCGTTAATTAGTATTTCAATTAATTTCTAAACAAAAACGAACTAATCATATGTCACTCAGTCTTGTATTATTCTTTTTCTAATAAAATTGGCAAAACTGATCAACTCTGAAATCGTCATCAATGATTACGAAACTTCGAGTCTCTAGTTTTTGGCAGTTACTTATGTAGATTTTGTTTGCTGAATAGGCGACGATGTTAAACTTAGAAACTCATTGAAATGAAGTAGGAATGAAGACTATAAAGGGTGAGGTAGAAGTCCTCACTCGATTTATATCATTAATTCTTTTTTTTTATTAAAACATAATTAAAAATTTATCTTTTATGATGAAAAGATGCAGCAAAAAACGCTCTACAAAGCAACCAATGACTGATCCTCCCTAACTCATACAATAAGAAAGTTATAGGCTTAGAAATGTGTTTCATAAAAAAGAAAAATTAACGGTGAATTAAATCCCGATATTTTTGCTTGAATTTCTATTTCTCAAACCTCCTGGAACAAACTCTTTATTTTAATAAAAACACCATGAAATGCTCTACAAAAACTTGCTTGAATTTGAATTTCACCTTTACAATCAAGACAAATAAGTAAATTATACGCGACGCCCAAAAAAATAAAACCTTTGTAAATTCGGTATTTTTTCGACACGAACTTTTTTGTTTTCCTATTATTTCCGTGAAAAAGCTCAGCAAAAGTGACGACTCAGTTAGTGTTTCGTACTTTCGAATGTACTCCTTCTTGTGGTCTATATAACATTTTTTTTTCGAGTAACTAGTGTGCTCGACTATAAAGTTTCGAAAATCGAAGACCCGCATTTCCGACAATGTGTGCAAGGAAAAACCAAATTCGTGACCGAAGTTTTATTTTACAAGTAGGTAAAGAGGAGCAACCATTTCTGAGCAAAACAGAATGAACCTGATCGAAGTATCTTTTGTTTTTATGAATTTATCAAACTTTTATTGAAAGCACCACCAGACGAAGAAAGTTCACGATTATTTTTTCTTTTTTATGAAACACATTTCTAAGCCTATAACTTTGTTATTGTATGAGCTGGGAAGGATCAGTCATTGGCAGCTTTGTAGAGCGTCTTTTGCTGCATCTTTTCATCATAAAAGATAAATTTTTAATTATGTTTTAATAAAAAAAAAGAATTAATTATACAAAACGAGTCAGGACTTCTGGCCTATCCTTTAAAGCTTTTTTTGACAGATTCTTAGTAACACCATTCACTATAGTGTATTTGTTCTCTTTTCATTTTCTCTTTTATCTTTCTGAAGAGCAGCAAACATAAATAATCTGTCAAATGCCTATACCAAATGAAGTTCGTGGATGGATTTTTACCATCATTATAATTCCATCAGTGCTTTGTTGCGGGTTAGTTCTCTATAACAATCTTCGTTATCGTGCTCTTCGCACTGCTCTCAATAATCATGTTATCATTGTCATCAACGCTTTTGTTCTCGTCTATGAATTCACTAATATTATATGGTATATCTATTTTTATCACACCAACTCTATTCTGTCATACACATACTGGTTTTGTTACACTTGGGCAATGATGGATTCTGCAGGCAGTGCCATCATCCTTCACTTAGTTGCATGGGCAACAATCGAACGACATATTCTGATCTTTCACACAAACTGGGTTTCATCATGGAAGAAACGTCTTTTCATTCATTATCTTCCTCTGATCTTTTTTTCTCTTTATCCTTTTGCATTTTACTTTTCTGTGTTTTTCGCACAATCGTGCAATGAATTCATCGATTTTACCATCAATATATGCAGTCTCATGTATTGCGTCTATAATGATCCATTTTTAGCAATGTGGGATGGTTTTGTGAATTTTGCCACACCAACATTCATCATTGTGATCTTTAGTTTGGCACTTCTAGCTCGTGTTCTATGGCATAAATATCGATCTCGTCAACAGATTGAATGGAAAAAGTATCGAAAACTAACAATTCAAGTCTTATCACTCTCTGCAATTTATACTTTTTCAACATTGCCAGCGGCATTGGTGTATGTCCTTTATACTAGTGGTGTACTATCGATATTCGATCCAGAGTTTTACGATATTAGCGCATTTTTGGCTTATTGTGGGTTACTATTGGTTCCTTTTGTATGTGCTGCTCAGCTACCTGATGTGAAACAAAAACTAAGACGACTTCTTAGGTCTTGTTTACGACTACGACCTAGAGTTGGTCCTGAAATACTTCAAATGAATACCCTAACAGTCGGTCAACAAAGTACAATCGCACGATTTCATGCAACGGATGTTCGATAAAAATAACATCTTATCGATCAGACAACATTAGAGGACACATGTCGCTGTTATAAGATTATTCCCTAGTACTTTGTTAAAGTTGTTTCTCACTCGCTCATTTCTTTATTCGTCGGCGATCAATCTTAATTTGGCGAAAAATAGTTTGCTTTATTCAAAACCTATCATTTATTGTATTCATGTTGTTTGTTTGTTTGTTTGCTTGTCATTACTTCTAATCTTTTACATTAATGTGTTATATGTTTATGTGGTAATAAATATGTGTAATAATTCATCAATTTTTTTATCCATTTCTTTGAATTATCGTTCCATATAATAGTAGTACAGTGAGAGTTATCGATGGACGACCACAATTTAACACTTTGCGCAGTGATTTAGGAACAGGATTACTGATTACTATGGTGTTGGTACTGATTTTGGATGGAGATGATGATCTTGATCGTAAATTTCGAAGTTAAGCAAGCATTTAAAGTTTTTGATATTCTATCTCCTGTTGCTCCTCACCCCTCACTCTTCAGTCTTTTGACTGCTCTCATAGAGATATCAAGAATAGATGATAATCGTTCATTGACATTAAAGAGCGGAATTACTGGTTCAAACTTCTCTTTTTCCACAAAATCGATGATACTGAGAAGTATCTGCTTCTCATCCTGAGAAAATTGATGACCTTTAGGCATATTTGTATTGGAGGTTGATAGTAGAAATACCTATTCACCGGTGAAATGACGTTATAATACAGTCAGTGAGGAAAATACCCAAATCACAACGTAAAAATATGATCCAATCCACGTACAGTCCTAAATGTGTCGATTTTGGTTATAAGTACTTGTGAAATATGATATATGTATTTTGTTATGAAGAAGAAGAGTGATGATACGAAGCTTGTTTATTCTCGATAAAAAACACACAGAGGCACAACTTAATCAAGCGTATATATTGAAGAATAGAATGTGTGTAAGAAGAGCAACGTGATAGAATGTATGCGTGGAGGATAAAGAAAGAATACTATAGAATGTGTGTGAGAAGTGATAAAGAATAATGGAATAGAATGTGCGTGTGCTCTACCATCTAACATTCCTGAAAAACCAAAGTGAAGACCAGAAAAAAACAGTTAGCCCCCCCCCCCCCCCCCCCGTTTGAGCCGCTCGCTCCATTCCAATTCTTAAAATTTTTTCTAGACCGGCGGAAACAGTTTTAAGGGTTGTTCTCAGACCCCTGATTTCAGCTATTCGATTCTGGATCAACGAAACAACTGTATGAGATGGGGTAATTCAACACGCTGGGTCTAATGGTGATATTTTTTTTTCAAGATTCGAAAACATCTTACACTGCTTTTTGGGCATTTTCTACGTTCCACTATATTTCTCCATATTTCCTGCGATGTATCATACAATAGCTCATATTTCAGAAATATTGAAATAACACTCTAACATGTTTTCGAATCTTAAAACAAATATCACCATTAGACTGAGCATGTTGAATTACTTCATCCCATACAGTTGTTTCGTTGATCCAGAACCGAATGGCTGAAATCAGGGGTCGCAGGAGAACCCTTATAACTCTTGAACGAAACAAGATAGAAAGGTCGGGCTTGCGTAGACTAAAAGAACTGACCTCGGGCTATCGAATGATTACCTTGAAAGCGAGAATTCATATGGAACACTTTTTGTCCGGTGACGTACAAAATCTTCAATCACAACTAACCAACTTTATCAAACGTTTATCTATTGAATATAGGATGTCATTGTACCCCAGAATAGCCTCTTCTAATGGTGAAAAGATCAGCTCGCTAGCTACAGTGGTTCAGGAGATATTGCTCGCAGCGAGTTTTATCCATTTACTTTTGGCGTCGACAATATCATGATATTTTTGCTTATATAAGTAACATTGTTAGTTTCTCGCATAAAGTTTAGTTTAAAAGCTCTTATACAACAATCCAATATATCATAGAAGGCATTTACAAAATATACTCGAAAAGAAATAAAGCAAACAATAAACTCAAATACTAAGAATGGAAAAAGCAAAGACGACAATAAAATGAACATTTCGATAGCGTTATCTTATGAGAATGTTGGAAATTAATCTTTTTATTGATGAATATCGTATATCACCTTTTCAAATCGCCGTTTATCCGAAAATTACGCTTCTATCGTATGAGCTCATTCTCACCCGTTTTTGTCATTGTTCTAGATACAAAAATTATACTAGCAACAAAAAAGAAAGCTACAAAAATATCTGATCTTCTGAAATGAATTCCAGAGATGAATGCCGTGTGTGAGGGTGTGGGTGATGATGTTATATAGATGCAGTACCAACACCAATACCCACACCCTCGCTGTTATTATCTAAATGGACCGAATGGTAATTGTATAACTGGTTATAGTCGCGCGACGAATGCTATTTTGTGGTAGCAACTGAGAAGATAGACAATCACTTATGAAGTTGAACTGCATTCATTTTATTGAGGTTCTTTATTCAAAATTCTTTTCACGATGTTTTAATTTATTTCAAACGAAAATCACAAGGTATAGAATGAACTATAAATGTTATCTTTTAGCAAATATATTGACAATCCCTCCTTTCATCACAACATTTTCAATAGATTTGTTTTGTTGACGTCTCTTAACAATATAAATACCAACTAAAGACAAAGCAATAACAATAACTGTTGAAGGAATCACTATTGCTATTATTACTTTCCAATTTCCGTTATTATTTGATGTTGATCTAGTACTAGTCATAACTTGAACAGTTGTACTATTTCCCTTAGATAAGCAATAAGAATCAATATTCTGACATTCTTGAGCTAGTTTCTCGATAATCGATTGATTTGATAAACAAACTGAATCTTCCTGTGTATAAATTATGTTTTTCAACATAAATAGAAAACAATTACATGGATGATTCTTATCAAAAACTAAATTTGTATGATTGAAAAGCTTAAATATTGGTTTTGATAAACAATAATCATCATTATTGAACTGAATACCATGAAAAAGAATGTTAATATCATATAATTCATGATTCCATTGAATTGGTGCACCATCATTAGATTCCAATAACCATAATCTATCGGTTTTTGATATTCCAGAAAGATCCAATGATGATAATTCTTTTAATTTCATTAAAACAAACCAATTTATTTCAAGTAAATTGGTACAATTTGCTAATGATAATTTGGTAAGAGTTAATGCCACATTATAAAGAAATGAAGTTGTTTGATTTTTAGGTTGAAATTCTTCATCATAGACTGTTGTCATTGTTTCTAATGAAGAAATTGGATTCCAACTTAAATCAAGAATTGCCAAACTAGTATGATTAAAAACTAATGGATGAATTAATTCAATTTGATTATGACTCAAATTAATTGCTCGAAGTCTACGTGTATTTTTAAATGAATTTTCATTTAATTTTTGAATTAAATTGTAATCTATGTCTAATACTTCTAGATGTGAAAATTCTTGTAATGCATCGAGATTAGGAAGAAAATTGTTTGATAAAATAAGAGAACGTAGTGTTTGATTCAATGGAGATAAAAATGACATTATTTCATTATTGTCTGTTACAATTTCCAATGATGTTAAATGATTATCATTTAAGACTAAACCAGCTAAAGAGTGCAAATCAATAAATGCATCGTGTGCAATTCGTTTGATTCGATTCTGTGATAAATCAATTTCATATAATTGATTTTCATAAGGGAATAAATTGGCTCTAACTTCTGAAATATAATTATCACGCAAATTAAGAATAATAAGATGATGAAATTTAACTAATGAAGGAACATGAACTATACCACTAGATGATAAATCTAACTTAGCTAAGTAATTAGGTGATAGACTGTCATAAAGAAGATCAACATTTGTTAACGTAACATTATTGAAGAAAGTTTCCATCCAATATAAAGTCGATGATTGGTTGGAAATAAATTGAACTTCGTTTGAATTTTGAATACTCATTTCAACAATAGTTGTATTAACAAATGCTTTTAAATTGAGTTGATATGGTTGAGCATAAATATCATTATATTGGATATTGTCAATGGTTAGTTTTTGATATTCTGTATTACTAAAGGCATAATCAGCAAGTTGAAAATTTCTTGGGGAGTAAAATCTAATATATTTTGGTATTTTGGAAAAAAACTCCACCATGGGGATCGTAATCCTGCGATTTCTGTGCCGGTCGCAAGTCCGGAAAAAGGAGGAGCGTTAGACGGAAGGGGTGCAGATACCGCCGTTTATAAAAAAAGAAAAAGACGACAGAAACCAACCATGAGCGATCATAATACAAAACCATACCGGCTCGGACGTCGCCCGGGTAAACAAGGTCCGCGTCCTCTGCCGAGCAACCAGGGCAGAGTCGAAAAATTGGCTACTGGAAAGACCTCAAACATGAATTGTACGACAAAAAACACACATAAACTAAAACTAGTCAAAAACACTCTGACAGTTGGTACATGGAACGTCCAGACACTATGGGCAGCTGGAAAATTAGAACTGCTCAGAAACGAAATGAAACGTTTCAGATACGACATCGTTGGTATCTCAGAAGTCCGATGGACAGGAAGGGGCGAAACACCAAATGGAGATTTCATCTGGTCAGGAGAGGAAAATACACACGTTAGGGGTGTAGGATTGCTACTAAGCACAAAAGCTAGAAAGGCATTAATAGGATACAATCCAATCAGCTCACGAATAATAACAGCAAGATTCGATGCAGCACCATTCAAACTCACGTTAATACATGTATACGCACCAACCTCTTCATCTTCAGAAGAGGATATCGAAGCGTTTTACAGCAGTATTGAGGATGCACTAGCGAAGACACACAAAAAGGATGTAGTCATCATAACAGGCGACTGGAACGCAAAAGTTGGTAGCGAAAATACAGATTGGAAATCCGTCATGGGGCAACACGGATACGGTAGTCGAAACGAACGTGGAGAACGCCTCCTAGAATTCGCTACAGCACACAATCTATATATATGTAACACGCGATTCCAACAAAAATCTAATCGAAAGTGGACTTGGGCATCACCGGATGGAGTGCACAAGAATATGATAGACTTGGTTCTCATCCAACAACGATGGATATCAGCTGTAATCAATTGTAGAACGTTCCAGAGTGCAGACATCAGCTCAGACCATTCGCTGGTACTATGCAATGTGAAACTGCGACTCAAAAAAATGGACAACAAAACGCATGAAAGCTACAAAATAGATATGAGACAATTGATTGATGAAAAAATAAGTCTATCCTACAACATTGCACTAGCCAAAAACATCGGAAGCATTCAATCGGCATGTGGTTTAGAAGAACACGCCACTAAAATAGAAGAAGCTATCAAAAAAGCAGTAGAAACAACCATACCTGCTAGAAAAACAACCAGGAAACCTTGGATATCCGACCAAACACTGAAACTAGCAGACGAGAAACGTAGACTAAAATCGATAAAACACGCGTCTACACAATATGCACAACAATATAAAGAGATGTGCAAAAAAGTTAAGAAGTCAGCTAGACAGGACAAAGAGAGCTGGATAGATGAACAATGCGAAGAAGTAGAAAAAGGTCTCAAAATAGGAAATACGAGGCAAGCGTATAGACTAATAAAAATGCTAGGAAAGAAGTTTGTACCTCGACCAAATGTGATACGAAACAAAGAGGGCACAATTCTACAGTCGAAGGAAGAGGTCAAACATAGATGGACACAGTATTGCAGTAGCCTATACAAGGATCCCGGAGGAGGGGATAAGATGGTAAAAGAACTAGAGCAGATCACACCTCTCCACAATGAAGATCCTCAGGACATTCTATACTGTGAGGTACACGAAGCAATACGCACATTGAAAAAGAACAAAAGCCCAGGATCAGACGGAATAACATCAGAGATGTTACAAGCTGGAGGGGAACAGCTAGCACACGAAATTCACAAACTGTGCAACAAAGCTTGGCACGAAGGTACGATTCCAGGGGAGTGGGGCAAATCTATCTTGGTGCCAATACCGAAAAAAGGAGACCTCAGTGAATGTTCGAACTATCGAACCATCTCTCTTATCAATCACACAGGAAAAGTACTACTAATCGTGCTACTAAACAGACTCAAACAAAAACTAGATCCTCATCTCTCGGAGGAGCAGGCAGGATTCAGGAAAGATAGAAGCACTGTACACCAAATCCTGACACTCAGGTTACTGGCAGAAAAAGCCAAGAGACAAGGAAAGAAAATTTACAATTGCTTCATAGACTTTCAAAAAGCATTCGATACAATCAAACATAAGATCATATGGGCCGTGCTACAATCATATGGTGTAGAAACAAAAATGATCACACTATTACAAAAGATTTACGAAAAAGCACAATCAGCAGTCCTAATTGGAAAAGACAGAGGTGATTGGTTCCAGACAGATGTAGGAAGCAGACAGGGAGATCCTCTATCTCCACTCCTCTTCATTGCATACCTTGAACGAGTGATGGACAAGGTGAAACAGAATACCTGTGGAATTAACATCAGTGGACTAATTGTAAATAATCTAAGATTCGCTGATGATATCGATCTTATAGATGAAGACTATAGCTCACTTCAAAATCAAATCGAGCTAGTCAGAGAAGCCGCTGAACAAGCAGGACTCATCGTGAACACAAACAAAACCAAAACTATGGTTTTTGGAGATCGAAGCATTGAACAGGAACTCCAGGTGGCGGGGGACACCATAGAGAATGTTGAAAAATTCGAATATCTAGGAAGTCTATTGACATGGGACAACAATTGTTCCGATGAAATCAAAAGGAGAATAGGAAAAGCGACAGGCGCAATGGCCTCTCTCAAACACATATGGAACAGCAAGAAATTGAAAGTGGATAATAAACTTAAGGTTCTGACAACATGTGTCTTCAGTGTTTTAATGTACGCGTCAGAAACATGGACTATGAAAGAGACCGACAAAAAGAAACTACTTGCATTCGAGATGAAATGTTACCGACGGATTCTAAAAATTCATTGGAAAGACATGATACGCAACGATGAAATAAGAAAAAAGTTATCCAAAGAGGAAACGATAATAGATATTATCAAGAAAAGGAAACTTAGATTGTTCGGACATATCTGTAGAATGGACGACAATCGACTAATCAAACACACAGTTTTCGCAAAGATGAATGGAAAATTCCGACGAGGGCGTCCATGCAGAGAATGGCTGGACGACATTACCGAATGGTGTGGACGCAGCGTACAAGACCTGCTCCACAAAGCACAAGACCGATGGATATGGAAGGAACTAATTCGAACAGTGGTTGGCCCCTACGGGCGATAAGCCTATGGGACATGATGATGATGATGATTTTGGAAAAATGCTTCAATAGTTCAAAACTATTTTCTGCTATTTGATCAATTCCATTTAGAAAAGTTAAATTGACCTGGTGAAGTGAAGAAAACTGTGATGAAAATGATGTAAATGTTTGTGGTGTTAAACGAGTGAAATTAATAAAATTAAATCCAGCATATATATGTTCAGCTGATGAAAATGTTGACCAATCGATAAGCATCTCATCACTTGGATGATTTTCAATACAAGTTACTAAACTTCTATCGTTGTTACAATTGCACGTGACAATATTATTATCTAGACATACTGTTTGAGATCGAATGGAAGTTAACAGAGAAATTAGATGAAGAATATAGAAAAGCACTTCCGAAACAAACATTTATGTTCTTAAAAAGAAAGGTTATATGAAAATGAAATGTTTAAATCTCTTTTTTTCGTATGTTATCAATTCCCATGCATATTTTTATCATTGAGTCTCTTATAATGCCCATAGTCTTTAAATAAACACTATGAATCATTGATAAGAACTCTGTAGGACTGTGAGTTTGAGTTGCATATGCATACATTACTCACAACATTATCTTCCAAGATATGCAAAAACCTCAAACGTTCATGAATAGGGTCATGTTGAGGGTGTGGTTGTTGGTTAAGGTATCTCTTCTTTACTCACACTCACACGCACCCTTTAAAGATTTTCCTCTGATTTTTAATTCTTTTCTTACTTCAGTTTTGATGATTTTTAATGCACAAAGAATGAAAAAAAGACGATTGTCACAACTAGATATAAATGATAGCAATCTAGGTAGCACCAAATCAGCGTCATATATCTCGAACTCTTTTGAAAAACACTTTCTATAGGAAAATGAACCTAAATATGAGATACACCTACGAACAAAAATATTTTCCCTCTTTGTTTCTTTGCTATCATACTTTGTATAAAATTTATTGTCTAGTAGAGATATGACTTGAGAGTTTTATTTCAGTACTAGAGGAGATACCCGCTGCAAAAAAGAACATAGTTTAATTTTTGCATTTTCCATCCGACTTTTCTGCTATGCATGACACGTATCCTATAGCGCT
Organism: Macrotrachela quadricornifera; assembly: GCA_022393335.1. Classification (NCBI taxonomy): domain Eukaryota; kingdom Metazoa; phylum Rotifera; class Eurotatoria; order Philodinida; family Philodinidae; genus Macrotrachela; species Macrotrachela quadricornifera. The sequence goes on along the minus strand of JAJEKB010021090.1, from coordinate 699,187 downwards.
GTTCTCCCTATGCGTTAGTTTTCTACGACAGAACTTTTCCTGCCGTGCAAAAAGTTGCCTCCACAGGACCTTTCTCGCTGTACTATGGAGCTTCTTCTAAAAATCTTCCCCACCGTGTATTGAGTATCATTGATGGGACTGTTCTCATCGGGCTTAAATTAATATCCTCACTCACAATTATCCTGAAAACAATGACTCTCGATCTTGTATTGAACTGTGCCATTAGTTTAGAAAGTGAGTAAAGTCGTGATCTCTCATGACTTGGATACAGTTTCACGCACGCTTTCCTCTCTCGTCCCAGATGGCCTTGCGGACATTCTTCATCGATCGAGAAACTGACGTGATTAGTTCCGTGATGATATCTCTTACGATGACTAAATACATGGCAAACATACCTGTCAGACTCTCGATCTTTATTGATCTGGGTTCATATTGGTCCAACGTCTTCATACACCCGTTTAATTTTTTCAACTTCACATCGATCTTCCTCGCAATTTGACGAAGTAGTATGGAAAGTTTCATGACGATAACTCTCAAAGGGACTGAACGTATAGCGAACACACAGTCATTCTTCTTTAGATATCGTACGTTTTTATCGTTAAACTATTCAATAAACAATCATTCTCACACATTCTCTAAAAGAAAGATATTTACTGTAGTAAATCCAACTATAGTAAGAGAAATAGTCCCTTGTACTATAAATTTCGGGTCGAAAACTATCCTATGACCTTCCTCGGATCAAAAAGGTGTTGTGTGCAAAATTTCGTTGCATTTGGCCGTACCGTATTCAAACGCATGAAGAACAAACAGACAGACATTCTACTTTATATATATAAATATATATAAAGAACAAAGTTTGTCTGTTTGTTTTTGATGTATCTGGACGCGGTACGTAGTTTTTCAGAGATGTCATAATACCAATACGCTGGGTAATGAGAAGCTACAGGTCAGAATATCCAGAAGAGCAACCACTGCATTACTCTATCTTTCTCTCGTTACACCAAAATTTTGAAAGTTTTGGGAAAATGAGGTGGATGCGACAAAATTTTCAGTACACCGGTATTTTTGAAAATTTTGAGGTAATGACATGGATACGGCAAACTCTTCAGATATTCTGAAAATTGCAAGTTTCGAACGTTACTTGTGTCATGTACAGATATCTCCTTGAACTCTTCAATAAACATCCATAGCATTAAACTTGCGGATGATGCAGGAACTTTCTGTGGTCAGGTGACGACGTGCACAATATATAACCTTATATTATTCGACGCTATACCAAAAACCAAATTCCATCTAAATGTATAGTAATCACAGGAAAAGAAGAGTTTGTTCCTACTCACACACACCCACTAATAACAACATGCAAGTATGATTTCGCACCGAACAGTTTCACGCATATTGCTTGGTATGCAGGTTAGTGAGAAAATGATTACAGCACAGGACCCAGCATGAGGATGATGGCGGAAATGAATGTTGCACCTCAGGGAGCATGCAACTGAAGACGGAAATTATTCCAGCACATCACAGCGTGCGCCGATGATAGTCGGATCTCATCGAGTCCACACATGGTCCTACGATGGACGACAGGGTAACTATTGCTCGAAAAACAATTGCGGCGCTGAGAAAGATTTCCGTATTGCACTATACTTTCGCCGACTATTTGCCGCAGGCTTAGCATAACACTTTACTACTTTCTTTTCACACCAGCTGTGTCATGCCGACCTACTGATATACTCTTAAACGCGGACCATTAGAGTCAAAATGCATCCAATTCGATTACGCTTCAGTACCATACCCCGAAAGAACTCCCATAACTGATTTCAGAATACCACACAACACATTAAACGTGTCTGCCTACCAAAAACGAACTAATCACCACACTCACACACACCTTCCACTCAATAACTTGAAAATCAACCATACATAAACACATGACAACCCTCCCACTTGGAGACCACCAACCGCATTCCAGGAGAAAAATTTCGCATACTACAAGCGATATGGTTAACTTCAACCAAATCAGTATCACCGTCATACAAACGTTCTCATAACTAAAAAGGCAGTGAAAATTCTTCTCGTATCCACCTCAATACCCCAAAACTTTCAAAATTCTCAACAGTGCGAGGGTGGGTAATCGTAGTTTTTCTGATGATACCCCCGTATAATGTACCTTATAAATCTCGATATCCACCTTTAGGATATTATGACATCCTTCTAATATTTTCATTTTCAGCAATTCTCGATCGGTATATAGCCGATGTATACGATATCGTATTAAAAAAAAACAGAATATCTTGTTAATAAATAATCTGTATAGCATTGATGTTGTTTATGCCAAAAATCAGTTTGAAATAGTTCGAATTTATTCATAAAATTGTTTTCAATCTCAGAACGAACACATCCGAATCGGAAATGAAAATTCTCTAAATCATGTAAGGAAGTCGAAATCAAATTTTCCCATCGAGGTGCATCTATCATATCCAGCGAACGATCTGAACAGATGGTTAAACTTTTTCAATAAGGTATTCCACGTATCAAGATTTCCAATGTATCTAATCGATATTCTAATTGATCAATGATTAATTCTTTTAAATGAATAGCATGGCATGGTTTATGACGTTTATGTTTTGCATAGGATTTAGACATAGAATGACAATGTTAAATTTTGAATTGATTTATATCTAGTAAACCAGGATGCAAAAACTTCTAATGTATCGACGGATACTGTTGGTATTTTCGATGCTGTTAACGAAATGAATTCATTGTTATTGATCTCGGGAGAATCAAATAAATGAAAGGAATCTAATGTAGAGAAGATATTGGATTTTTAATCTCGGATTTGAATAACATTTTTCGATAAAATTGATGAAAAATTGACTTTTGAATAGAAGGAAAATTCACATGTAATTTTATATTTCGTATAAGTTCGTTAAAATGAGAATTTAATTTATCAAATGCATAAAAGATTTCCGATGCGTTAAGATATCCAAAACAAATCAATAAAATCTCATTGGGTAAGAATTCCAATTTTGTTTTACTCATAGTATGAAATGTTTGTACACAACGCGTGTTGTTAGATATTTATACAATGGTTAAATGGATAAGGTTGTCGTTCTGACGGGAAGAACAAATATTTATCTTTTGTTTCTTTATTCAAAATAATCCTAATTCGAAGGATTGAAGGCTAAAAATGGTCTATGTTTTCGAGAGAGCTTCAACAGCGTCATGACGGATGAGTAGACAAACAGAGTTCAGTGATTTTTTCTTTTTGCCTATTCAAATAAAAAATGAAAGACCACTTGGAGTAAAAGCAATCATTTTACCATAATTTAAAAAATGTCTTCCAAGATAAATAAGTTCAGACGCTTTCATTCTGATAGTTCGCTGCCGATATAGTCAAGTCGTTAATAGGGCATAATTATCTCGCGACAGGAACATTACTCTCAACTGAAACTTTCAAAGCATTTCATTCATAAATAAATCAGTTTGTGAACAAAAGTCTTAAGTCCGAATATCGTCAATTTTGTATAATTGGAGTGATATGTAGATATTCTGAAAAACTTTCCAAATCAATCAAGAACGAAATAAGATAAAAATCTGCGTTTTACTTCCTTGTCACACATAATGATGATGACTATTTTTCAATGAGAAATCAATTAATTTTTTTCAATATACAAAATAAAAAAAACAAGGAAGTGAGTAACAAGTCACGGATGATTTCACATTTATTATAAAGAGAAAATAAATATCTACGTGTTTATTTTAGAGTAATTTACTCGAAGAAAAAATGACGAAATTCGAAGCGTTAGCGAACGAAACATTACTTAATTTATTCAAGTTCTTCGATACTAATCATCTTATTGAAGCATTCTATGGACTTAATTCTCGATTTGATCGTTGTCTTAACAATCATTTTCAAACAAATCAACTCAATTTTGAATGTTTAACAAATAAAGATTTCGATATTATTTGTGAAGAATATCTTCCATTTATCATTGAACAAATTCAATCAATTCGTATAGCAAATACTATCATATTTGATTATTTTATTCTTGATGAATTTGTTTATTTAAAATCTCTTTCCTTATGTCATATTTCATCTCTCGATATAATCAATGAGATTATTTCCCAATGTTATTATCTTTTACATTTAAATTATCTTCATATCATTGATTGTTATACAGGAAATTTATCGGAAAATATTGTTCAAACAAATAATCAGATTTGGAGTTTACCAAAACTTCGTTGTTTCTATTTAAATGAATCTCAAGTCGATGATTCATGGTTATATAAAATAGGTTTGATTTCATTTTCAATTGAATATATGCGAATTATTCAATTCTATTACATTATTTATTTAAAACCACACCATGTCTTCGACAACTTTATATCAATGATATTTGTTGGTCGAAATCTGATCGACCTAAAATCGTTTCAGCATCGTTAAATACATTAATAACTTCATTCGTTGATACTGATATTTATTCTATATTAAAATTTCTACGAGGTTTGCCGAATTTATGTAATTTAACATTGGAGCTTGAAGATATTTATATGAATGGATATCAATGGGAGAAACTTTTTCGTCATAATTTTCCTCAGATGAAGATTTTACAATTTAAAATGACTCGTAATTTTTCATGTCATACAAATATTGAAGAACAAATTAATTATTTAGTTGATTCATTTCGAACATCTTTTTGGATTGATGAACATCAATGGTTTATTCAATGTGATTATTATTATGTTAATGAACGTGGTATTGATGTACTTTATACTTTACCAAATCATTTTGATGAAAATTTGTCGTTAAAAAATCGTTATTCAAAATCAACTGATTCGAAAATTGAATATATTTTAATGAATAATTGTCTGGAATTTTTTAGAGAAAAAAGTATGGAAATACAATCATTTGATAATTTAAGTATTTTTACAAATGATTTTCCAAAGCTTGATCAACTTGAACTTTCTCTTCCATTTATTGATGCATATAATTCACAGAATTTATTATTAAAAAATTTAACTTCACTTCATATAAAATTGAATCATAGTTTGGGTTACAATCATTTACAAATATTACTAGATCAATCACCTCAACTTGATACATTGAAATTTCTCTCGTTTGGAGAATCAATCATGGAATTATTTCGATTAAAAACTTTATCAATTCATCGACTTGATTTAATTGTTGAAGATTCGAAATTTATTTTTAATTATGATCAATGTTATCAATTGATTAATTCACCATTGGGATGTCAATGTAAAGTTCTTCTTATTGAAATTGATAATCAGATGAATATTCTTCATCTTATTGAAAAAATGTCTCATCTTCATCTATTAATTTGTCGATGTAAATCGATTGATGAAAAAACTTTGATAATAAATCAAGATTTATCATTAACTTGTTCAATTAAACAAGATCCCAATGATAAATCATTAATTCATATTCAAATTAATCGAGAAACAAACCAAATAGTTCATTTTTGATGACAAAATCAATAAATAGACTTTCACATGTTCATTAAATCAAGAAAAATTTTGTAACAATAAAATAAATAAATAAACAAGTAACGCAGCATAACTGCTGCTGACCCTCTACTGAAAGGATGTGATCCCATCGGTCACTACGCATAAGATACGATAACCGCTTATTTTAATTCATGAAACGAATCATTTATCCAGTTCTCAAAAAACTATTATCCTTACTCATTTTATCTACTCTAAACCTCTCAACCTAACGTCTAGTCGTTGACATACATGGTGTTTTTTAATTGTCGGATCAGCTTGACCAACGATTTTCATACATCTGACACATGAATCGCTCGGAGAGGACCAATTCGTGGGCAAAAGCTTCCGTAATTTACATAACAGTGTAATTTGCAGTGCAGATTTCATTCTCTGCTTTAATTCTAGGAAAATGTAACATTTTCAATTCTTTCTCGAAGAGTTATCAATTAAGCTCTTTTGAAAAATATTTCAAACTACTTGGAACTCTTTTAAATATATATTGTGAAGTAATTTTCCAAATTAACGTCTAGTCGTTTCTGTTGAAGCCTTCATTGTGTCCTTCACTTTTGGTTTACTTTCGAAGCGAATAAATGGGTTTCATTTCATTTTCTCTCCAATAGCAATGACCATCTACCAGTACAACTCTCAAAAACAAATTTAAAGGATGAAATATCGTTTCATGAGCCGCTGAGAATGGAGACTATTCGTCTAGCACAGTTCTTCATCTATTTGTGATATTTTTTATGTAGCTGATGTCTATAAAGATGCAACAGTGAGTTCGCAACCAGTTATTTATATTTTGCCCGTATATTTCTACTAAAAGTTTGACGAAGGATATAACATGCAGTAGTCGAGAACACAAAAACATTTAATCAAAAATGATCCCACATTCGTACCTCTTCTTCCGATCACTTCATTTATAGTTTCCATACGACAACAATTCGTAAACCTTAAACTTCAAACTCCTAAACGGATCTGAAGAGACATATCACAACCACGAACACTATATGATTTTATCTTTGATCGAGATTTGAAACAAAGAAGTATTCAGGTCAAACAAGCATGATCCTAGACGATCATATACAAACACTTACATGAAGCCGTATTACGATCGTATATCTCTACGACCGTAAACAGAAAAATACGATTATTTACGGAAGAAAACACTTGTCCATAAAGTTTGTAACGATCGACTTGGATACACAAACATTTCTTTTCGAAAGAGAAGGACAAAAACAGCCAAGCACAATGCATTAGGACGGTATAATCTCAAATTCGTATGTCACCATCGATAAACTTTGCTTAAGTTTTCAAAAAAGCAATGATTTTTTTCGGAGAGGGCGGGACCTAAAAGTAGACCAGGAACAATCATCCAATTAGATAACAACATCAGATTCGAATTCCTCAACCTCGATTACCTTTCGGTCAACCCTTATGGTCGTAAGACTCTTCTCTATGAGGAAAAGTACTAAGAAGGAATGAACATACGTATATATGAACGAACGAACATAGCTACTCTGCGTAATACCCTCCTTTCAGTAGAGGGAATATGAAGAGTTATTGCCTCGGAAAGATTGAGACTATAGTCCTGAAATATTGTCCTATCTAGAAAACAAGACCTTACCATTTAACGATCTGATATTACAAAAGGATCTATAAGTCTTGTAACTCATTTTAAAGCTTCGAGTTCTTAATTCGATTTAGGCAGAACATAAACCATCTGATGATATTCTCCTTACACAAGGGAGAAGTCAAGGAATTGTAGTAGTCACCTATTTATGCTCACGATTAAACTGAGATTGAAACCCCGGATTGTGGTAGTTTGTTGTTATACTCACTCATGTAACTGATTTCTTATGTGACTTTGTTATATTTATCGATAAAAAAATTCATATGTATTTTAATTAGTCAATTTAATAGATAATAAATGATGTGAATGAGAATATTATGAACCCTTACATCAGTATGAGTGTAATCAAGGCTAGCAAAGAGAAAAACATAAATGAAATAAATGTTTTTTGCGTTTTTTCCTCGTTGATTCAAAGTGATACACGTAGAAGAGGTGATTATTTGCCACGCATGTTTTTATATTGATAGTATGAAAGAGAAAAATCCTTAGACTGACATTTTCGGCGATTTTTGATCATAGAAAAAATCCAGTCTCTATACAGGTAAGAGAGAGATATAAAGCAGAAAAAAACGTGTTTTATGCAATAATATCACCATCATTTGATTCATTATTCAAAGCGAAGTATTCATATAATATTTGCTTCGGTTTTTATCTTTGTATACCGTGATGGCTCTCTGATTCTTTTTCTCTTCATTTTCTTTCTCGTATTAGTGGTATTAACATGATTACCATGTGCCAGAACGCAGTGTTCGTGTGGTAGTATCTTTTTCATACGTTTATTAAGTATTTTGCATATCAATGTGTGAAGAAAGAATGTTGTTCACCTGTATACACAGTGCCTTTGCTTTATCTATGCATGTGCGTCTATGCAGATAACTAGTGTTTCGTTGAGATGAAAGTAATGTGTTTGAAATTTGAGAACAGCTATCTTCATCATCATCTATAGATTAGTACTTTCTTTTTTCTCAGCATCGCGCGTACATGTATTAAGCTAGGCAGAGCAAAGCTGGAGTTTGTTTCTCTCTTGGTATACCGATTCGTTCGCATGAGGTAATGCTTACCAAGTAATACTGTCATTCGCGAATACGTTCGGAATATCTCAGATAGAAATATACTTTTATGACACCAAATATGATCGTGACTATGGAAGAATACTTGATTCGATAGGCAAATCCAATGAACAACTTTTGAGGGCGAGTAAACCTTCTTTTGTTTTACTGTGTCACTCTCTATCTTCTTGACTTTCGATATTAGCTGTCTGAAGAATTTTAACATTTTTTATGTATCGATCAGAATAGTGAATTTTTGACTGTTCATTCTTTCTCAATCAAATATCGTTCGTTATTTTCTCGTAGGCATGCACCGAACTCGACCCGAACCGTTCAGGTTCGGTGGATGCCAATTTTCTCGAGACTTTTAATCTCGAATTTTGTACAATAACCTTCTTATTCTTATTAAAGGTAGATCATTAGAAATATTATCAGTATGGTTCGTAATCATTGAGCGCCGTACTTCATATCTAATTATATACGTCGTTTCCTTTCAATAAAATGATCAACATATAGTATTATGAGATGATAAAATTAGAACGAATGAGCTACAGAACTAGTTATTCACGAGAGAAAGTGTTCAATTATTAGATTATATATATTTATTTTCTATTCTACTATATATAAGATGTCTACTTCAACATTCATATTAATTCCTGGCGCATGCCAGTCGTCAGCATCTTGGCAACGTGTGGTTCCTTTACTTCAAGCGTATGGACATCGCGTCATCGCACCAGATCTTCTTGGTATGGGTCATGACCACACTCCTCTTCCCCAAGTCAAATTAATAACATGGATAGATCAAGTAGTCGACATCGTTGAAAAGCAAGAAACACCAGTGATTCTGGTTGGTCACAGCCGTGGAGGTCTCATCATTAGCGAGGTCGCACAACGGGTGCCTGATAAGATCAAGCTTCTTGTCTATTTAGCCGCTTTTTTAATACCATCCGGTGAAACTCTTAAAAGTACCATATCGAACTGGAAAACTGAGGATTTCTTCATACACCATTCTGATGGTACACTCACCTTCAATCTGGATAAGATAGTACCTGTCTTATACAACACTACACCATCCGAATGGATAGAACGCATACCGAGTATGTTGTCAACAGAGCCGGCTGGTATCTTCACTACGCCACTACAGCTCACTGATGATCGCTTTGGACGTGTGCAGCGTGCCTATATTGAGTGTACTCAGGATAAATGTCTTCCACCTGCTTTGCAACGTCATATGTACAATCAACAACCTTGCCAGTACGTCATTACTATGAATACAGACCATTCGCCATTGTTCTCAGCACCAGACGAACTAGCAACTCATATGCTGGACCTCGCAACGAAAGAAAAATAAATTGTGTCTTTCTGTCATTGCACCAAACTTTATCGCCTATATTTATTAGACTTATCATATTACCATTGGAACGAAATTGAACGTTTCATGATCACTTGAGGGTGTGAGGATGAGGGTTTTGAGTAGTGCTTAACCTCTATTAAATATCCTTAGGAATGCACCAAAAATTAGCTATATAGAAGTTCGAGATTTAAAAAAAAACAATCAAATTAGCCAACATGATCTTTGTTTACACTGAATATGAAATACGATATATAGTTAACTTGTTTGATAAGAACTCTTAGAGTTTTTTCTATTTATATCAAAATACTCTGTCACATCACTTGTTTAACTAACTATCTTGACGGATGTCATTGTTTTAGATAAATATGTACTGATGACATTTGCCCATTGCAATTCGATTACACTTATTGGATTGTTTATAGTATATATCTCTAGTGTCAGTTGATAATTGTACATGAAACCATTCAAGATATTTGTCAACAAAAAAAGTCTCAAACTATTAAAAAAGAAAATCATGAATTCCCTGTCTAATCAATATCAAATCTACTAATCATAATTTAAGCAACGTTAAGAACCACAATACAAAGTAATTTATTCAAAAATGAATTTTTGAGCTGACATTCGAGATGTTATTGTAGTACGTTTAGACGAAACTCATTGCCATCGAATTCATCATTCATATCTTTGTTCAATTTACATGAGTTGATGTATATTGGAAGCACTCGTCGTTTCTTGTCCAGTCAATAAGATAGTCTTTGATCTAATCATAAGTCTTTCACACCCTACTAACATTTTCTAGAACTAGAAACATTTCAGAGACACTAATTCTCCGAAGGATATTATTAAAATACATTATTAAACATATTTCTTCTCAGTTGTAAAAGTTACAGTGATTTTAGCAAATCAATTATTACACATAATGAACTCTCAAACAGGAGATGATAATATAACAACGGCTTTTGTCTTCGATATACTATTAATATTTCATAATAATGATATTTAAGTAACAGCTATGACAGGAAACTTTTACTCTCTCTTTTTGAATAAACCAGTTTTACGCTATTACCAAGAATTGTATCTATCTTCGAAAGAATGAATGAAACACATGAAATAAAATAAAATGTTCAATAATTAATCACTAGAAGAGTCAAAAAAGAAAATGAGGAATAGCAAAAGAAGAGAGAGAGAGAGAGAGAGAGAGAGAGAGAGGGAAAAACCGATGAGATAAAAAGAGAACAATCTAAATCTAGAAGTAAATGAGTATCGGAAGTAATGGCTGCAGACATCAACAGTATTCGATGAATTTCACATTATACGACATGTCTATGAATCCTTGGTTGATTTATTTGAAAGCCAAGTCGGATATCATTAGCTAGACATACATATTGTCTATGAGGATGATGTCGACGATGGGAATGAACGCCTGATTCGTTTATGCGATGAGTTATTGGAAGTAGTGATGGCTTAGTTTTTAATTGAAAACAATTGATACCAACGTTCCGGACGTTTCTATTGGTAGCGTTCGCCCTGATTTGATACACTCTTGAATCGGGGCCAACCTCTTCGATGTTGAATGGGGAATATTTATTTTCTTGGAATGATTGATATAGGGCAGTTGCAAAGGAAACTCCGATACTAAAGGTGTTGCTTGCGACATTGAATGCGAAGTTATCGCATCCGTTTCATCTTACGAAAATTAGCACTAGCATAACAAGTGCTCCAATATTACCGAGCACTTGTACAATTCCTGCTAAGGTTGCGAATAGTGGAGGTTTTTCTGCATTAATTTTAGTGTAACACCTTCTACTATCTTCGCCACATTCATAGCCGATGTGGTAACCACAGCATACAATACTGGATATCATTGTAAATATGGAAATAAACAGACCAATAGCTTGTAATATCACTGGAACCAAAACAAAATCATAATTGCATTGATTGTTAACAGGACCGTACAATGATATTAACGAAGCTATAGGACTGAAAACAGTGCTAAGAAACAATAAAAGATTAAAGTGAGTGATATATAAGCTATATCCTTTTTCCGCATTCAATGTTGCGCGTCGCTTTACATCAAGATATTCGTTAAGCATATTGGAACAATATCAATAAGTTACGAATTTGTTAATATTATTCTGAAACGTAGTCATAAATTCATTTGAACTTATATGTATAATCAAGATAATATTTAAAAGCACAAAATAACAATGAAGTGAACTTCTTAGAATAAATCATTAAGTGAATTCAGGAAGAAGAAATAACGATTAGTATGCACATGCACTCCAAAAATTTTGGTATTCTCAGAAACTGAAATCAGCTTCGATACCTTTTCGGAGTCCTCTGCATTTCTGAGAGCATCCGTTACAATACTCTCAAAGTATTTCAGAATAACTCTTTCCATTATTACAAAACAAAATAGACTTAGACAAGGTCAGGTTTTGTTCAGAACTATTGATTTGTTCGAGAAATTCAATTCTTAGGATCAAATAAACGAAGTTCGTGAGTACGAACTGGTGTAACCCTAATCAGAAACAGAAAATGTTTCCGAGAATGGTCTTCTGATTTTCTCATTATACTATCGAAAATCTAAAATAAGTTTAATGTTAACAACAAATTACTCTGTTCACATAAAACAATCCTATTTGCGAAACAATCGATTCTAATGTATCGTGATAATGTCTAATTAACCTTTTGCCGCAGGATTCTTAAGAAATTTTCTTTGTTTTGCTCGTAGTGTTTGTATTTGTTTCGAATGAAATTCTGAAATATTTATACAAGTCTAAAATAATTTTTAATTAGCATGTGTCTCTTCCGCTCATTTAAAGTGATAAGAACAACTTCGGTGAAACTATGGATGAAAAAAAACTATCATTGACGACGTTTTGATCCTTCCGCGAAAGTTCATGTATGTCAAGATATTGATGATTAGATAAGCATATGTTATGCATGTAACGACAGGTATACATGAAAAAAACAGAAATCCGCGAAAGGAAAATAGTCACACATGATAAAATCATGTTCTCTAGTGTGATGTAGAGATATTAACTATTTACTTTTTCTTTCCGTTCTCCGCCTATAGATGTCATCATTGTATTTTTTTTCATTCTGCTGTTATAGAAATATTTCAAAGAGGTAGTTCACTTGGGTTTCTAGGTTTTTGCAGGGGTTACATCTAGGGACTGATAAGTACTACAAGGCGTGACATCTAAATGGAAAGAAAAAATATCAATAACTGCAAATGCCAAAATTGCTTATAGATTTACTTTAACACCGGACGATGAGCAGTTATTAGATGTATCAACGAGCTCATGAGAATCTGTCGTAAGTTTCACATAAACTGAACCCATTGATCACTTTTATTTTTTAAATCTAAAGTCCATCGACAACGATCGAAAAGAATGTATAATACGACCAGGTCACTACTATTCTGGATTCATTTATTCCACTGACACTCAAACTAAAAAAACTGTTCATCTCTCATGTAAATATATTTTCCGTATAAACCATCGAATGATACTGTCTTAACTACTTAGGTCATACCAAAAGTAGTGAGCCTGGTACCTTATTCTCGTATAGAAGGCTTGGAGAAATTTTCTTTTTTTACCAATAGATAGAGCATGTTTCATTCTATTTTTCTATGCTATTTGATCAATATGAAACTGTTATCATAATAATAAAATTTCCATAAGATCGGTTTCTGTCGCATATGTGCTGGTAGCATGAAACCTCGTGTGCATTTTTTGAAATAACTTTTCATAAAAACAAGATAGAGAACTGCGGTTTTCGCCATTGGAAAGAGGAGATGAAGACGCATCGAACCATATATTACCGATTTTTCTAACATGATTTCTGACGGTTTTTTTATTCAATTTTCTAACCGTTGGAAAAACGCTTGTTTCATGAAAAAAAGAAAAAGGAAAAAATTTGATAGAATATCCTAGTAGAGGTTCGTCTAGAATAGGTATTATCCATAAATAATTAAATTTAAAGAGCTGAGTCTTTCGCAGTTTGTAGATCTTCGATTAACGGTTTGAATGTGAACACGATTATTGAAAATTTACTGAAAACAACTCATGGAATAGATTTGCTCTTTAAAAGGTGAGCTAAAACCTTACAAAAAGCAGATAAGAAAAATCAGTAATCGGTAGCTCGATGCGTCTTCATCTCCTCTTTTGAACGGCGAAAACCGGAGTTCTCTATCTTGTTACCATCAAAAGTTATTCCAAAAATACTCACAAGCATTCATGTTCATGCTACCAGCGTATATGCGACAAACACAGATTTTATCGAAATTTTATTATTATGATAACAGTTTAATAGTGACCAAATAGCATAGAACAATAGAGTGAAACACGCTCTATCTATTAGTAAAAAAAAATTTCTCGAAGCCTTCTATACGAGAATAAAGTATCAGGCTCACTACTTTTGGTATGCCCTAAGTACATCACCATTTTTACCATTCATTTATGGTGAAAAGCAATTGTTCTGTATGCGCCAAAAACTATTAGGTCAACCAACACCTCGACAATCACAAACAACAATAAGTGCCGCTACAGCTGACATCAATAACGATCAAACAGACTATGAATTATTCCAAACCACAGAATCAAAAGAAAAAGCCGAAACAAAAACAACAAACTATGAAGATATACTATTCATTCACTATACACATGAAAAACGTTTTCAATGCTGCAAAAGAGATATGTATCGTGTATATGAAGATATTTTTAAAAATACAACAGCAATCCATGCTAAACTTTTTGTTGCTAACAAAAATCGTCGAAATATTGCAAATGAATTGATACATAAAAAACCAAGCAAAAAACTATTAAATAATACTATATGAAAAAGTAAGTAGAAATAAAAAGTACCAATACGAATATATTATAAGAAAAATGAATCAATCACAAATCCTACCAACTGATCATTGACAAAACATATAATATCATCAACAAAAATATCTTATAGTCATTATACAATGCTAGACAAAACGACTATCAGACTATTTGTGAACTTAAATTACTTTTACATAATACTAATATATTACCAGTAGATATGATACAAAATACATAATTCTCATATTAAATCATTCACTTTATCATTTATTTCTGACTAATAATTCATTTTCTTTTATTCATCTTACAGATACATTAATAACATTTAAATCTTCAATAAACATCTCAAAACCATCTAGTCTCGCGTGAAATCTATAGATTATGGTAGCTGGTCTCACCCTCACCCACATCTTCACTATTTAACAACGGTATCCATTTAGGAAGGATAACTGTGACGGGAACCATAAATATATGATCACTATCATCATCTATCGGCATCCTGCTGTGCTTCTTCATACTTCCTTTCTTTTCTCTCTCTCTCTCTCTCTCTCTCTGTAGCTATATATACTCATATCTGTGTGTTGTGTCATCAGTCAATAGGCTCATGGGCATCATTGCTCGTCATAGTAACGATATGAATACATCCAATCAGTAGATTTAATCCTGAATATCTGCGCTGCAGAGTATTCTGATTGATGAATGATGATATCTAAAATATCGGTATTGGAACATCTCTGAGTTGAAAGAAGATAAATAGAATATGATTTCAATATGTATATTTTATTAGATTTAAAAATTGAGAAAAACGGAGATAACTACTAAGTAATGTTTGTTGTTGTTGATGATAAATGATAGTTATTTTCCATAAATGGTCTAAAAAGACAAAAAAACCACTGAATTAATATAAAATTATACGATATTCGAAATGATAAATTCATGGGAGAATATATCGATAACTGAATCAAATATGATAGTATTCTTTTGATGAATTATTATCGAAACACAATATTAATTAGCATACTAAAATGCTTTTTTTCCACGAGCATTAGAATCACCAGGACGAGCAACACGAGTAACACAACGAGAACGAGCAGCATCATGTCCATGACACATATCACTGGTAACAACATGAGTATCACGATCAAGAGTAACTCTACCAGTAGCGTCACAACCACAACGAGAACGTCCCCATTTAATAAACATCCCACCATGTTGCCAACAACCAAGACAATGTCCTGAATCAGGATCATCACGACCACAACAATCATTTGCATTTTCACATAAACCACCAAGAGGAACACAACCACCTTTGGCTGTAGATTTCGTCTTCTTTACCGATTTTCCTGCATTGCAATGCATTGTTCCGCTATTAGTTCTACAAGAAATACGAAGAGATAAATTGGTTAAAATGACTATCGTTATGATTTTTCACTAATATTATGTTTCTTATATATACATTGATCCTCCTCGAGCGAAAAATAACGATTTACAATTAGTTAGAAGTGCACTCAAACACGCCAATTAATTCGATACTTTAGCAGAAAATGAATTCGCTTTTGCCTACAACCATGTTTATACATGTATTTATCACAAGTAACGCTTGCCTGTCGGTCTCGCTTGATCATCGACTGAATCACATTCCATCTTCAGTTATTGTTTCTTTTCAAGTCAGATTTGTTGCCAATAGGAATACAGTTTGTTTCAATGAATAAATAAGAACATAGCGAAGAAAACACATAAGTGAGACATAAATGGTATAGAAGATGGAGAAAAATGCAAAACAAAATAGGAGTTTCAACCTACTCATGCTGAAGAACTGTTATACAAAGATCAGCTCCTATCTAAAGAACTTTCGCATAGTTCCTAAGATCGGAACTAATATGGAACTGTCCTAGGCCTAGTCACTCTAGTGCGCTACTGTATGGACACTAAGTAAAAAAACAGCGGTATAATAACATGAGTTCGTTGCTTTCTTTTCTCTCGTAGCCGGTGAATCTTTTAGTAGACATTTTTTCATCACCTTAACAACGGTATAAAGTGCCATACTTCAAAAACCTCTTCGAAAAATTTTGAGCCACACAGCTCAGTCGTTTTAGGAGAGAGAAAGATAATCAAGATATTCTTCTTTTTTGTTAGAAAGAATATGAAGAGTGCTACAAAAATCTATATTTAAATTACACTGAATACAGTTTACTCTACCACATAGCTTGAAACTGCTTCTAAACACATTCTACTATACTTCAACAAGAACAAGATCTGAAGAAAGATCAAGCACGAATCAAACACAATTTGAAGAGGAAGTAACACACGTGAAAAGAGCTGCTACTGAAAATGCGGATATTATTCCTCTTAATTTGAGCGATGAGATAATACAAACAACTCGTGAAATTCTCACGCGCGTTCTATCATCATTTCTCTCTATCTTGTTTACTGGTCGGTGAGAAAATAAATTCCAAATTGATCAAAATGGCAATACCTTTTCTGATTATGATCCAACTCTATTTCGTCATTTACTGAATCAATTACAAGACTTTGACGCGAATAATCCTATTGATTTTTTCCCTCATGATAGATATTACTTATAGTTGTGCAATACTTTGTTTACTGTACAAATCACAATCCGCATGCATGTTATTGTAATAATGAGTGATATACAAACGATTAACAAATTTAAATCTTTACCGAACGGACCTGGAATTCTCAAACAAACACCACATTTATCATCATTAAATGTATCTGCAGAGATTTTACAAAAATCATTTGATGATGATGATGATCAATTATCCAAATATCTAAATAAAATAATGATTACAAAATTAGAGATCTGTAATGCTTCGAACAACTTCATGTGTATAATCAGTGAACGAAATCCTACATTGTTTCTTTTAACTCATCTATCAAAATTATCACGTCTAGATATCAGCTCTAGAATTTTATCGGTTGAGGAAGATATACGTCAATCAGACATAAAAACTATTATTGTGCCTAATGAAAGTAATCTCACAAAGTGTACAATTTGGATTAATAGAAGTATGGAACTGCGTGCTTTCGTGTCTACGATCATGTTCCGTCGATCCTCATTCTTACCCTCCTTACTTGTTTACTAAAAGTCATGATAATATAAAGCACTGCAATAAATAATCTAACAATGTGATCAAAATTCTATCTCAATTAGATAATAAAAAATAATGGAGAACAAATATGTACAAGTTGATAAGATTGTTTTTCTCTATTGAATTAAAAAAAATTTTCATCACATTCTCATGTTTGCATCTTTATTATTACAAGATAACACACCATCTAAAAATATGTCATTTAATAGATCAACACAAGTACTTAAGACAGCTCAGGTCGAAACATACAATAGTGTTTGGTGTATCCCACATGTTAACCAAGCATACCTATTTTCTATGTAGGAAATAAAACGTGTATCATCAGTTTGAATCATGACAGAATCTGTGTAAATTTGACTGGCATTGTATCATTGACAATCAGTATCCCTTTGACTGATCGTATTGATTCGATAGCTCTTGTAATGTATTAGCAGATTTCTAACCACAAAGCAATGTAGATTGCCATCCTTTTCTTCTTTACCATTTAACTGGCTTTTCATTAGATAAATACACAAAGAAAAATATTGATTTATAAACTCAGATGAAGACGAATAAGTATGGGAACTTCATAGACTGTAGAAATCTAATAGTTTTTGAATTTGCAATAAGAACTTGTTGAAAAAGTGAAATTAATCATTCCATTTCGATGAAATTGAAGAAAGTTGCATATCACTAAACAAGACAGTTTGATAGAGCTTTACTACAGAATTTGTCAGCACAATTTCTGATGGGATCCGCATGCAATGTTAACCGTTCTTTGGTACAATGTGCTCCGATTAATCGAATTATTCATGAATATCAAATTTGCTTATCCAAATGAAGCAAAACATGCCAAATGAGTGTTTTTTACGGCATTGAATAACTTTCCATTCATGAAAGCAATTCAGAGATCTCAAATTGTTGCTTACATGATCAAATAGATCTTGTCTTAACATTGTTTGAAAAACGTTTGAGCACTAGCCTTTCTATTTCTTTGGAGAAAATCTATGGGCAAGATGATTTTTCTGTTGTGCTATTATACAAGTCTTACAAGATTCGTTTAAAATGTTTGAATAATCCTAATATCTTGGAAGGAACATCAATAATAGAGCTAAAACCTTGATTTTATACCTAAAACAACATGCTGTAAGAGATACAAGACGTTTGATTCTATAGGATGAAAAATTTATTGAAACAATTGGTAATAAATAATATATGATGATGAAACAAGAGAAGCACATGCTGTTAGTTTTTATAGGCTAGGATCGATCCAGGATATGACGCTTTAGAGCTGAGTAGAACCAGAATGTTAAATCTATTAGAAAATCGGATACAAAGCATAAAAATGTTGTACTGGTTAGTAATTGTGAATAAATATATTATGTTCAAAATGTTTCACTTCCAGGACATTGCCTCACACATTTCAGTGTTGATCTAATCATTTAGGCTCAATCGTTAGCTCGGATGACAAAATCTTCACACAACCACACGAATAAGATACAAATAAAAGTAGAAAATAGGAAAATAAACAAAGAGAATATTGTTTATTCAAAATATTATTTTCATCGTTTTGTTGACTACTCGATGCGCTTGAACCAACGATGAGCTACTACCGAACCACATTTCATATCCTATAGAAAAAAAGTGTAAAAGGCAAAAACAGACGATAGACAACTTACGATCTGTTGTTGACCTCGATCATTTACATAGCGAGTCGCTACACATACTTTTCCATCCTTGTCACGCATTGTATGTTCCCATCCATCATTTTTGAATCGAACGATCGTCTGAAAAGATCGAGTGAAAAAAGTAAGTAGAGGGATGATGATAAACCTGGCAGATGTATAGACAAACCTTGACCTCACGCCCATCGCTCGTTGTTTCATCAAACTCAACATCAGGCGTAAACTCGATCGTCTTCGTTTTGAGTGTAGTCTCAGTTCGCAGTGTCCACTTGCCCCCATTCTCACTAATGACAAGGCGAGGCTTTGCACCTTTGACTATCATACGTTTGGCCATTCCGACACCGAGCTCCTTCAAGAATGCATCCGTATTTTCCTCGCCATCCTAAAAACAGAAATAAATATAATCTAGATGAACAATAACAAACATACATAATCCCATGTGCCTTTGAGTGCTTCTACACTTTTGGCATGGGCCATATTTTATGATATTTTTGAATAGATCTATAATAGTATAAACAGTTCAATTTCAAAAGAATTCTAACTCTTAAAGAGCCCTTTCCATACAAAAAATGTTTTAAATATTCCTGCTGTCGTTATGCTAAATAAGCATTAGTCTCACTATCCTATGAAATTCATTCACTCTCGGAGTATTATATATAGGCATTTGTATCGTTTGTAACGGACGAAAAGTACGTTGTCGCACAACAAATATTTTAGTATATCATTCACTATATAAGTGCAGAATAAAAAGTGGAGTGAAGGAGGTATAGTTACTGATTAAATAATAAATAAGAACAAGAATAGCTTATGCTGCAACGCATGACAAACTAGTCGGAGAAAAAAGTATTTCTATAGAAACTGTTGATGAGAAATAGAGACCATAAAAATGGAGCAACTCAAATAAAAGAATATTTGATGTTAGACATCACGAACGAGAGTAAAAGAGAACAGGAAAAAATGCCTATATTCCCTGCTACAGCGTCATATTCAAAGATTTTTCTCTTCTATTCTTGCTGTATTTACTAAACTATCACAAATGAAAAAAATGACAGAACCTGTCTTTTGACAGATTTAAAAATCATTTATTAACTCATCAGAATTAATATTGTAAATTTGTTTTGGATTTAGTCAAAGCTATCATAAAAGTTTCTAACTCATTCGCATACATCACTTTGCTTATTAGTTCACCTGAAAATGCATTCTTTTAAAGAAAACATTGTGAAGAAAAAAAATTATTTTTTTTAACCATCCATGATCTAAGAATGACTGCTGTCTATGGAGAAAAAACCACCGTGGTTTGGCCAGAAAACTAGTCCGGTAATGTCTTCGTGGATTAAAACGAGTCAAAAACCAAGGCCATGAACACAATTCATTAGAATAGTAAAAAAATTTATCTATAATTTTCGAGACAGAATCTCTCATTCTGTTCCTTCTTCTCACTAATGTAAACTAACATTATAAAAAAGTTTCAATTTAAATACTTAATAAAAACAAAATAAAACCTTCAAAACTGATAAACACATAGGAAGCCTCTTCATATATACTAGATAAACTTTAGAGTAAAGCCAATATACAGAGTTAAAATTACCTGATGTTGACCCTTAAGCAAGGTCGAAATCCGGATCGAAGTATGCTTGACTCATTCTTCTCACTCTCAAGATTTACGTCAGTCATGTTTTAATCAATCAAACGAAGATCTTCGACGGTTCAGTGAAGTTTCTTGATTATGATAGTTGTTCTCTCGAGGGTGGGGGTGTGTCGATAAATGACTACCTTGTTAATATTTTATGAATGTCTCTGTTATTTTCTAATAGTTTGGTTTAAATTTTTTTCAAAAGATAGCCCATGTAATTGTCTACAAAACCCAATAAAAGCATATCTGATTGGTAGTGCTACACTCCCAAAAAAGATCCACTTTCACGGAGACTTTTCTAACAACACTAATTGTTTCTCATTTCCGGAAAAAAAAGGGTTTCATTCCATTTTCGATTATCATTTTGAAAAAGTACCTTTTATTGAGTTTTGTCGAGAATTACACAGACTATCTTTTGAAAAAAGGGACGGGGGTGTATAAGAACACGAATCGGACCATCCTTAAATTCATCGAAGATATATATGAAACGATGCAGAATGAAAAGGCGAATCTGTCTATCTCAATTTCATTTCATTTTGGACATCAATCAGTGATTTCTATAGGACCATTCCAAACTTGATTTTAACTTAATTTTCACTGCAGAGCAATGTTGAATTAAGACAAAAAGGTAACATAAAAATGTGCTCGTAAGCTTAAAAAAAGTCTCATTTGAAAGAGAATGAAATTCTGTACAAACCTCTATATACACCATCCATAGAAAATAAATATAACTTAAACCTATGAGGCAAAAATGGTATTCCTACCAGCATTTTGGTGCCCGGATACCGATAATGACACTACAAAGATCAACAAAAATCTCTTTACAATGAAATTTTAACCATATGGTTTGATGCAGTTTTTGACGCGCTACAAAATGGTATAGTTGCCATGTCTTGATTTTCTGGCCAAAAATTTTGAGACAGAAGAGAGCTTTCAAAATAGAATATTGTATGTTGTAGTTCTGTATGATGTTGTATTAGATGGTTAGAATTTTTGGGAATATAGTGATGAGATTCAGTCTTTGAGGGCTATACCAAAAAGAGCTTGGTCACAAAGATGTGCTCAATAAAATGTGAAGCTGTGCGGTAAGATTTCTATGGTTTTTTTAAGTTTCCCTTAGTCATCTTTTGCTCTTACTCATTTTTCTTTCCTGTACGTCAGAATGACAAAGGCCACAAGCATATGCATTCATATATATATGTATAGTTTTCTTTAGAAATCTGGCTGGATATACAAATAAACAACGTATATCGTTAAATCTATAGAGATATATATCAGATTACGATACTAGCATATATAACTAACGGGTGGGCCATAAAGAACTGCACTATTTTGTTTTCACTATAATTCCGTCAGTTTTAACGCTATCGACCCAATCCGTTTTTTAAACGATTTGCCATTCAATTCCCTACCAAAATGTGTGTTTTATTTAATGTAAATATTCAAAATTATTTTCTTTCAAACGATACAATCTGTTCGTCCAAGTTTCACAACTTTCAAAAATTACTGTTTCTCTTATTCGTTTTACTGCTCGTTTGAGCTCTTCAATTAACGTCTTTTTTGATTGCACCTTGTCCCAGTCATCTGTTGAACGAATTCGTCCCATATTGAGTAGTCGAGTGGGTTCAAATCTGGTGAATTTGGCGGCCAATGGTGTTTGTCCAAAAATGAAGGAAAATTGTCTTTGCACCATTGTTAACTTAAATTGTGTGTGGGGTGTAGCACCATCTTGTTGATACGTCCAACCATCACCAAAGACCTTGTTGCCATATTTGAGTGCCACTAGTAAGACTTCCTTGATGTATCTCTCGTGATTTACACTACCTTTGTCCAGAATAACCAGCGGTGTAACACCTTTTGAGCAGGCACCCAACCATACCATAACTTTCTGCGGAAATTTACGTTTTTGTTTCTTCCCATCGTTCCTATCAGCTTCCCCACGGTCCACAGCCCATATCCGATCATTCTGAGCATTATATACTCCGTCAATGTCAAAAATTTTCTCGTCGGAAAACAAGATTTCCAATGTGTCTTCTTTTTTGAAATTTGTTTTGATCCAATTTGTAAATGTTTTTCTCTTGGCTTTTTGAGCATCTGTCATCAATGGAACAATTCTTTTCTTGTACGGTTGTAGTGTCAGATCATCTGTTAAGACACGACGAACAGTTGTTCTCGAAATATCGAGTTCCTGAGCTAGTTTTCTAGACGAAACCCGTTTTCGGCATTTCAAACGGTTTTTGACCTTTTGTATCCTTTTTTTGATTCGAATAATTCGTGGACGGTCTGGTGCAGTAGACATATCGATAGAGCCGGTTTCGTGGATCATTTTGCACCAATTAAAAATCGTTTTACGTGAAATCGCGCCCAGTAAATCATGAAATATCTTCGTTGCACTATCACCATTTTCATATTTTGAAAGTACTAATTTCTGAAGATCTTTACTTTTCATTATCTAGAAAGACATTACAAGTATCTAGGGGAAAATGAAGATGGTAGTTTAGTAGAGAATTGAATGGCGAATTGTTTAAAAAGAGGATTGGATCGAGAGCGTTAAAACTGACGGAGTTATAGTGAAAACAAAGTAGTGTAATTCTTTATGGCCCACCCGTTATGTGATCTTGTAGAGGAAGAGTAGAGCTATCATCTGAAAAAAATATCTCGAAATGCTCAAATGTAAGATAATGTTATAGTTATTTTATTAATCATGGATGAATATTTCCATTTTATATTTCTTGAGAAAAATATTTAAAAAGTGTTTTTCGATATGATATATAAATGATTTGTAAGTTTATTATATATATTTTGAACTTTTATAAATCATTCAGATATTTTATTAAAAACATTTTTTAAATATTTTTCTCAAGAAATGTAAAATGAAAATATTCACCCGTGATTAGTAAAATAACCACAACATTATCTTACATTTGAGCATTTCGAGATATTTTTTTTCAGATGATAGTCCTACTCTTCCTCTACAAGATCACATAATTTGATCAATTAACTATATATAAGTTTGCCATAAATACTATTGATTTACTAAGAGAGGCTGAAACTTTCTGATCACCCTTTACATCTATCATTTGCTGTAAGGATATCGAACGACAAATTTGCGAGAATGACTGCTTTTACAGCTAATGAGGGAACGTTTTTAGGTAATAAAAAGCTTTTGAACTAAAATAGCTCCTATATTGTAGAGTCCAATTAGTCATGAAATATCCTAAGTTGATTCGTCCCCATTGCGCTTTTAGATGAAGTTATGACCATTTTAATGATTTTTCGACTTATAGCATTACGTAAATCGCTATAGAAAATGAGAGAATTTTGATCTCAGATTTTGTCCATAAAGAGGACTCACGATCACTAGTATGTTATAAAAGTTTCAGATAAAACGAATGTATTCTTCTTAATATAATGAAATTCAAAACAAACACTATTTTTTGCCCGAAGTTACAATTTATCTTGAAAAATGGTCTTTTTCTGAATTTCATTATATTAAGAACGATGTATTCATTTTATCTGAAACTTTTATAACATACTTGTGATCGTGAGTTCTCTTTATGGACAAAATCTGAGATCGAAATTCTCTCATTTTCTATAGCGATTTACATAATGCTATAAGTCGAAAAATCATTAAAATGGTCATAACTTCATCTAAAAGCGGACTATGGGGTTGAATCAACTTAGGATATTTCATGACTAATTGGACTCTACAAGATAGGAGTTATTTTAGTTCAAAAACGTTTTATCTTCTAAAAACGTTCCCTCGTAAGTGAAAGGCACATCTATCACACATCTTTCCTAACTAGGATCCCCGTGTGCCTTATTATTTAGGTTTCCGTTTTTGACCATTTAGATCGACAATAGCACTGGATTTGTTACGGCAGATGAGTTCTAGATGAAGCATCTCACCGTAGGAATAATAGTTCGAAAGATCGAAAGACAAGCCTTAAGTTACGGTAGGTCCTAAGATTTTGTTCTGTTGCAGACGATAGGAACTCGGAGTGATTTTGAAATTTGGCAAAGGTTCAATGCTACAGTTTAAGAGGAATTGGTTTTTCATTCGTTTTGCATTATAGTCAATTTGTGATTGACGGTCCACAAAAAAAATCAAAAGAAAGGAAAATACAAACAAGTGAAAAATGAATCCCTCTTAAACTGTAGCATTAAACCTTTGTTAAATCTTAAAGTCAGTTCGAGCTCCCACCATCTGCAACAGAACAAAACTTGAAGATCTACCGTAACTTAAGGCTTGCCTCTCGATCTTTAAGACTATTATTCCTATGGTAAGATG
This sequence comes from Macrotrachela quadricornifera, assembly GCA_022393335.1. NCBI lineage: Eukaryota > Metazoa > Rotifera > Eurotatoria > Philodinida > Philodinidae > Macrotrachela > Macrotrachela quadricornifera. The sequence continues at coordinate 674,110 of JAJEKB010021090.1, read as the reverse complement.
CTCCGTTTAGAACTCATCTGCCATAACAAATTCAATACTACCGCTGATCAAAATGGATAAAAGCAAAAGTGTATATATTTCAATAGGAACCTTGGAAAGATCGAAACCCGATTTGAGTCATCTCATTCTCAAGAAAAAGAACAAGTTCTATCTTGCATTGAAACTTAGCGAAGGAATAAGAATTTTTGGTATTTCTCAGCGTCACGCAAGCTAAGAAACTCTTTTCACAGATGGCGTAATCGAAAAAATCAGAATAAATTTCTATGTCATTTCTGACGAAGAAATGGCGCTTATAATTCGAGTACTTAAAAGAGAGGAAATCTGTGTTTGTACATTAGCCGAGAGAAGCATAAAGCATCGAACGACACATCTTACTTATTGACAAAACTGACTCTTTCCCCTATGTTATAGTTAGCAAAGAATTTTTCTAGATGAACACTCTCTGTCAAGTTGTGATTTTGTGTATATTGTAAGACATAATGAATTAAATCTGTGTTAGAAAAAGTAGATGGTTATTATTGGCTTGCATTGGAAATGGATATCATTCTAACCATAACGATAATGACCGTTCTAAAGAAATATGACTGCTGGTGATAATCTGAATGGCAGCAAATCCAAACTATTTTCTCATATGTCTGGATTTATTACAGAATACTGTGTAAATGAAGAGTTGAAGATCATAGAAGAAAAGGCTATCAGTATAACAAGTAACACTCACACAGTTCTCGCTATCATTAATTGGGGTGCTCACTATAATTACAAGAAATTAAAGCGAAGATTTTAGCAAGAATATCTGTTAAAACAAAGAATACTATTTTTCCACGGACACTGGGTTCTTTATTTCAGTAATATCTTATAATAAGTACAAATATATCAATAAACATTTCAAAATATTAATACTCAACAATAATCTATACGATTAGTCATCTTTCAAACGATCATTATGATTAGGATTGGAATACTACTGATTCTCAATATAGATCATCGATAGCCATGAGTCTTTTTCGATGTAGACACGACGCGTTAAGTCTTAGAAAATACGTAAAGCTACGAGTTAAAAGTGAATTAAAACCTAACCGCGAAACTTTACGAAAATCAAAAATAGTTGATTGGCAGAACTGAACTAAAGGGAAAAAGCGATTTCTATGTCCTCATGAAATGAAAATTATATAGCGGAAATAAACGTGGTTTTTACATCCTCCAGTTCACAAAAAAGCTGAGGCTATATCTATATGTGAACTCAATAAAGTATGAAATACTGTTTTCGAAGTGAAGAGAAAAACAACGATGGATTTTTGGAAGTTTATAAAACTCTCCTCTCTATCCAAAATAAAGGGAAAAAAGAATATATTTAAATGACTTAACTAAACAGCAAAAGGAGAATTTTCTTCATAACTCTATTAAACGACAAGAGACAAGCTTTAGGTAGGATTTAATGCATGGAAAAACTCAATTCTCTTCAGACATATCTTTACGAAACTGAAAACAAGCGACGTTATTGTACTTAAGTTAAGGAAGGACAAAAGAATCTGCTTCTAGATGCCAACTAAAAAAGAAACTAAAATACCTATATTTATGTGTCAATTTAGCAAAAATCTATACTTCTTTGTAGATAAGTGACAAACTAAAAGTGAAACAATCTCTGTGACGCGAATATATAAGAAAATATAAGTCTATTTCTATGCTACGAGTGGCAAAAAAGATTATAATTTCCTTCTCTATCTCAACGAATGAAAGTTGAATCAGAATTGAAACAAAGGAGAAAAGAGTTGGTTTCGACATATCGATTAAACAGAAAAGCTGAAGTGTGTTTCTATATTCAGATTGAACAAAAGCAATTTCTCAACTAAATAAAAGAACAAGAATTTGTGTGATAAGGCAGAATACACTGTGCGCAGTCACTGTAGATAATCTCATAATAAGACAGAGACGTTTTCCTCTCAACATAAACGAAAAAATAAAGAACTGTGAATGTTTTCATATATCTATGGACGCATTGATTCATTCCATAAAATGAATCAAGGAGTATCTTCATTTTAACTAAACGAAAAGGAAAGAAAAGAAAAGCGATTATATCATTCGTAATCAACGAAAAAGATGAAGTTACTTTATTTGATTAAAACTAAGCGAGATAAATTCCTGGATAACAAGCTGATGCTAACTTCTGACACTTGCTCCTCAACTACGGTGGAAAAAGCACTTAGCTTTTGGGAGAGAACGATTTGGTGAGTACACCAACATTACACTGCAATAGCATTGTTTGATATATGTTGGATATTACATTAATTAGCGTAGTGTCATCGAAGTGAATTGATTAAAACTAAACCGTGTTACCTAAAACCTAACTAGATGAAAAACTCCTTTTCTTCACTACATTAAAATCTTAGATCGATAATTTTTGATCTTAACGAAGATTACTTTGCTTCGTAGAAATTCTTACAGTTGTCTAAAATGTTTCGAAGTCTCGTGAGTTTCCTATTATTCACAGCCCTACTCTTACTCTAGGATACTAAATGGATGGGACTTCCTACGGCTTATGAAAGTCTTCCAATACCTGAGAGCTTTAATCGCTTCAGAACACAATGAAATCTTGTGTTGCGCACTACACTGTTCAAAAGATAATGTAGCTAATCGAGACAATTCTACTTGTCGAGGAGCCACGAAAGTTCTAACATCAAGAATTCCATTAACTGGAGCTAAACTAAGACTTGACGAAGAATTGATTTGTGTGTGAATGTGACGTGAAGGATATCATTCTGGAGCACTCATTTGAGAAGTGCCACAAGACATCTATCTAAATTTTGTTATAAAGAAGAAATGAACACTTTTCACAGACAAAATAAAAGTACGAGGATTTTGGTGCCTAAAAGGAACGGCCAAAGAGTACGAGAAGAGATTTTCCAATTGCCATTAATAAAAACTCGAGAAATATTATCTTCAATATGTTTTTTATAGAAGGATCTTTCATTATAATTATCCATATCATCTAAGTGAACTATCTCACCGCAAACGATTGTGACAAAAAAATCTTTCAGAAGTCACTGTTGATACATAATACACTCAATCCTTGAGAGAAATCCCACAATGTCCCGAACTATTACGAAAAGTGAATGCGATTAACTCAATTTCATACCATAGACTCCATGTGTCGAAACGTACGCAACACTATCCTTGGATCTCCAACATGAAATCCTTCGTAATCATGCGTAGATTAATCTACCACTAACCAAAGAATACGAAACTCTTACTGATCATTCGTAAATTGATACATTTCTAATCGAAGGACACAAAACCTTTTGTGATCATCCGTAGATTGATCTACCTCTAGCCGATGTACACGAAACCCTTCATGACCATCTGCGGAACAATGTACCCTTAACCGAAGAACACAGAATCCTTCATTATCATCTATAATTTGACATACCCGTAATCGTATAATACAAAGCCCTTTTTATCATCCGTAGATTGGTCCACCCTTCATCGAAGAAAGCGAAGCCTTTCTGGACCATCCGTACATTGATCTACTCTTAGCGGAGCAATATAGAACCCTTCGTGACCATCAGTAGTTTAATGTACTCTCAACCAAAGAACATAGAACCTTTCATGGTCATCGGTATATTGATCTTTCCTTAACCGAAGAATACGAAACGCCTTTGATGAAATCGTGGATTACTGTTCCCTCAATAGTATTTGGAACAACCCTATTGTTGGAGCCGTACAGCATTATTCCTTGAGTCGTATTTGCAAAATCGATTTCCTCGGAAGCGTGGATTATTCTACCCTGTACCTTAGCTGAACGAACGTTGGTCTAAAGATATGATGAACAAAAACCCTTTAAAGTCTCAAAAATGGCCCACTTCAAAAACCCACGATCACATCAACGATTTTTCCGTATATGTGACGTCTATAAACTCTTGCAAGGTTTATGTAATGTTGAAGAAAAGACAAGGCTTTTGTATTATACTGTTATTTTTTACAATGTTGCCGAAGTCGCGTAAAAAATGGTTCAAAAATAATCCAGATGATAATTCCAAGTTCTGAAATCGAATAGAAAACTCGTAAAGAATGTGTTTCTGACAGAGAATCAATAGAACGCAACCAGTGCATGAAATGAAGAGTGCGAAGAACTTTTTCTATGACTTCCAATCGTTGTTTAGTGGCAAAAACCAAATTCTAATAGGAAGACAACAAAATGCCTGAGATTTCTGAATCTCAAATACTACTGCCAAGAAATTGTCACAATTTCCTGAAGCTCATCGTTTCCTTTCTTCATGTTCTGACATGGATGTTTCAACACTATGATACGGGTGAGGTGTGTATCTAAATTTTCTTTCATCCGTGATATTACGAATGCACTTCTAAACATCCGATTTTCAATCGATACTCGACAACTCGACTCGACTTCGGTCGAGACGAGTCGAGTCGAGTCGAGTCGAGTGGAGTTGGACTTTTTTTGATTCATTTCGGTCTCTGGTAAGTACTATTTCCCACTTATCGATAAGTGGTAAGCAGAATATGGCATCTCTAATAACAGTACTGTTGACGTTTTTCCGTGTAAATATAAATTGATGCACATGGCTATCATTTTAGAATGATCTGATCGATTAATTGGAGTAACACAGTGCAAACAAAAAAAGTTTTCCGAAGATATATTTTAGACATCGTGCATAGATATTAAAAAACTATACTTTTTAGATATAATGAATCCTTAAAGAATTTTTATCATTTAGTTACATATTCATATATTGAGTAATATGCTCTACTGAAAAGCGTTCAACTCCCGGACGAAGAAAATTCTAATAAGTAGCATTGTTAGGCTTTTCTTTGTCTTAACAGCTGCACACACTTTTGACTGGACATATAAAACAAAAAACATCATATTGCAGAAAAATTCGTTCGCGCGCTTCGAATTCAATTTCATATGTACAATACAGAAGAATAATATTGCTCAACTTAACGCAGCTCAAGAATTTGATAGAACTTTTCATACTCGATGTTGGAGAAGCAAAGAAAGCAAAAGTGGTGTTGGATCCAGTTTTGCAGGGGCGATTGATTGGATTCGTCATCTTAATTCTATTATCAAGAAGCACCACATTCGGTATGTAGCTGACATACCATGTGGCGATACAAATTGGCAAGTTGCTTCACGCGAAATGAACACGTTGTCTCTCTATTTTGGAGGCGATATATCAGAACTAGTTATTTCTCAAAATCAGAAACTTTATGCTGATCATTTGAACAAAATATTTTTATTCTGGGATTTAGTTCAATGTCCAATTTCTCGTTT
>JAJEKB010021090.1:591505-608823 GCA_022393335.1 Macrotrachela quadricornifera | reverse complement strand
GCAAATTTCTACCCTTAAACACTTCAATACTCTTTTAGATCGTGTTTTACAAAACCACAAAAATAACTGGAATCTACTAGAAAAATGGCTTGAGTCGCCCATCTTTGAACCATTAGCGTGATCCTGAGCTTTTCCCATCCTCTCCTAAATTTGCTTACCTATTACTTGAAAGGTTCCATATTCAGATCCATTCTTTTGCTGTATAATAATTTCATGATTAATCATCATTTACTAATATCTAAGGAAACACTTGATCAAGCGGCATTTAGGGTGTAAAACAACAATCATAACTAAGTTTTTAAGATATCAATGTTTTTTTGGTGTTTTGATTAAATTTTCTTTTGCGAAAGGAAGCGTATAAGCGAAACAAATAAAAGACAACTTTGCCAGCCTGTTCAAGTCAATCGTAGGAGACTAAATCAGTAGCTGATTAGAGATAAGTACAATTTGCTGGCAAATATTCAAAGAATGTCCTACAAGTTCGAAAACGATTTCGAGATTTATCTTTCTACGAATGCCTCCACAACTTGCACGAGGACTTATTAGTGTAAACAAGTCTTTTCTTTCACAATGAGCGAGCTCACTCATCGATGAAAAGCGAACAAAGAAGAGTAATTTATGTATTTCTATTGGGAGGTTGCAGAGCGGACCATGCACGATACAGTAACTCTACTATCCATTTGATTATCGCATAAATTTACCATATACACTGATACACATGATAAAATTTCAATACAAAAAATTTCTGTACAATTCGACACCCCCAAATTTATAATAGAATTTTAATAAGTGTTTATTTAGCACATACAGAATGAAATCCCTCAACAGCATTATCAAAAGTTCGCCAATGTTTTAAAACCATTTAATTTTACATAGCAATATCTATTTAAAGAGTTTCTTATCGAGAACTCTCCAACCTCGATCGATTTTCTTCTAGAGAAGAAAAAAAGGAAGAAATAAATAGTGAGAAAGTGATAATCGGCTGTTCAATGATATTGAATACATAGAGTGGTTAGCCGTGAATAGCGCCCCTTTAGGGTGCCGACGAACGACTAGTTGTTTGTCTGTATTTAGTCACGAAAGCTGCGCTTCAGGGACTATTCATAGAAATAATTTATAGGATGTTTTGTAAGAAACTACACAACGGTAGTAGTTACGATATGAGCAGAATGTTGTCTTGAAAAATATGCAATTTTGTGCGCGATGAAGAGTTCATCAGGGAGGTTTCATATATAATTTTAAAATTCAACCATATGGACTCAATCCATGATAAATCGACTAGTTTTTCAAAAGAAGTGACAGATAGAAGAACTAAATAGTAACAAAATGAATAATCGGTAGTTCAAAGAGATTTACGCCATGGAATGGCTAGCCGTGAGTGGCGTCCCGGATGGAAGCCGACGTACAACTGTCCGTTCGCCTGGAATTACTCGTGGAAGCTGTACTTCAGGAAAAACTCGAGAAATATGGGATATTTGCTAAGAAACTATGCTAGGGTTGCGGTCAAGATAGAATTTGAACAGACTGATAGTATCTTGAAAAAAATATGCGTATTTTACCTGTGGTGTGGAGTTCATTGAGACGGTTTAGTTTTAGAATTTACATATGTCGACTCATTCTATAGTGAATCGATTAGGTTTTCGAGAGAAATAACCAATGAAAGAACTAAATCGTACATCAGGAAGCCATAAACGGTAAAAGTGGCATTCAGAATGAAAAAGTTCGTCCAGAGAAAGAAGACAGTTTCAACGCATTTATGGTTCATGTAATTAGATGTTTTTAACACTTATAAGTTTGTAAATACATACGAATAAAAATTCATTAAATTGATTTGGGTATACACAAATTTAAATACATGCAAAAATAAATAAGACTAAACTCTCATTAACAAATTGAGCCAAAACTCTAGCTATTCGTAGTCTCTCCTTTTCTATTTACTCCATTTTATCCTCTTGTGTTCTCTTTACAGTTCGCATGCCTGGTGATACCTTGTTAACAATTGCAGGGTATGCCGTAACCAAGACTTTAAAACGCCTTCTCTTTTCCATAAGCTTCTATCGCAGTCGCTTTGCCACAGTCTTATAATGATGAAGCACACGTTATCTTATCACTGTTAGAACGACGATCAAAATTGAAAACTATGTGTAGGCGATAAATGTATGATCCTCATTTTTACATACATTGGTCTTTCTCTTTGCTTTTATGACACAAAAAAATAACACAGGATAATCTATAGATTGTTATTAAGACCTTCCCCTTTCATAAAAAACATCTCTCGACAATTTCGCTTCGTCATTTGTTGAAAAACGATTTCCGTTCTAATGCATTGTGCAGAGCTGAAAATTTCTGGGCATACTAGCATGCATCACCCTTGTACCACTGAAAATCTCAGTTTGATTCCTCTTACATGGCTAGAGATATAACTATTTTACTACACATGTCTTTTTCACATACGGTACCTTTCCGCACCTCCAGCGGCATTCTAACACAGTACGATATAAAATCAAATATTTCTTTTGTTTGAAAGCTCATATTTAGGGCAAACTCCTCTCGTGATCCTTTTTATTTTAAATAACCCCTTTTATTATTATATACAAGAATAACTCTATAGAAAAAGAGCCATATTCTAGGGATTTATGAGTCATTGAACTTTCCATTCCTTTTCTTCGCTTAAAAAGTAAGTATTTCAAAAAAAAGACCACGAGAGGGCCCAGGCCTATAGACAAGCTTTCAAACAAAAAAAATTATATATATAGAATGAAGGTCCACAGAGATTTTTTGGACATGAGAAAAGCTATTTTTGACCCTTGTTTGGTGCGTTTCTCTGTCAAACTACAGAGTTCGAAATAGTATTATTCCAGGTGTGTACCACCATAATTTCAAACAGAATAAGTAATGAATTTTATATCAGATGAAAGCTCGTCGAAAACAAGATTTATAAGTATTAAATAGTAAGAGTTATTAAAACTTTCCAATGTCGAACTTGATAACTTTTCAGAAATTTTCCACTTTTGGTGCATAGGAAATTAAGGAGTCAGTCAGTAATTTGAAAATGGAATACACATTTTTTTTTCTTGGATATATTTACATGGCTTGATAGAGCTCGTCGAGCCCTACAAAACTGTATATATTAGAAATCCTTTAAGTCATTCTTTTGAGATAAATAATCCAAAAAACTAATTGGAAAATCTTTAAAAATGTTAAAAAACTCATTTTTTAATATGAAAGAAAAATACTCGATTTTTCAATAAAATTAGCTTTTCTCCTTATTTTTACAGCCATAGACGCTTCGAAATATATTCATCAGATGCAGCATGTAAAACTGTGTCTAATGAGTATATTCTAAAGTGTTTATGGTTGTAAAAATAATGAGAAAAGCTAATTTTATTGAAAAATCGAGTCTTTTTCTTCCATCTAAAATAATGGTATGATGGAAAAAGGCAGAAAGGAAAAATGTCGAAAGCGATAAATCTAAGTGATGGTGCAGATGCAAGTGTGATGGTAAGAGAAGAGAAGATCTCCCTTTAATCTAGAATCATTTTTATTGCTTGTACCTTTCGACATTTGTATAATTTTTATTTTCAATATTTTTCCTTTCTGCCTTTATCCATCCATTCACAGTTTTGTAGAGCTCGACGAGCTCTATCAAACCATGTAAATATATCCAAGAAAAAAAATGTGTATTCTATTTTCGAATTACTGCCCCCTTGATTTCCTACACTGTAAAAAAACAGATCTTTACCAAATCAAAAATAGATCGGGGCGCGAGCACACGCTCTGATCCTTTTCTGGTTTTGTAAAAAGAAAGTCTTGTATCAAACTTCTTTTTAATGAATGACAAAAAAGGTTTCGCATGGAACCTTGTGTGCGAAACCCTTTTTGTCGTTCATTAAAAAGAAGTTTGGTATGGAACTTTCTTTTTACGAAACCAGAAAAGGGTCGGACCGTGTGCCCGCCCTTGAGTCTATTTTTGGCTTGGTAAAGATCCTTTTTCTTCACAGTGATCTCTACGTTCCATCCGTAAATTGATCTCATTTTGCTTTTCATACCTAAATTAGATCAACTTACGGATGCAACGGGGAAGTTAAGCTGTTTGAATACCTCTAGAGGTTCCTTCAACAGTTAAAAATAACATTTAATTGCTAAGTCGTTTTTCGAATTAGTCTACAACAAAGAGCAAATGAATTAATTATATACAATAAAATAAACTTACCCATACAGTTCATATGTGTGGTGGCTTAAAACGAGAATACAAATATGATGATTTTCTATAGTGAAACTTACTGATAATTTTTATCCAAAGATAAATTTGAAATAAAACATAAGTTATTCTGGATTATATGATGAATATACCCACGAATTCCATGTGAAGGCTAATCTATAACAGAAAAGAAAGTCATTTATTGAAAACAGCAAACTTACCCATTAATCTGCAAGATTTCGGAAGATATTTGGTTCGGCAGTGTTGCCACTGAACCTATAATTATATAAAGTTAATTAATTAATTAGGATATTAGTCTCTCAAAAATGTCCTTACTTGATGATGCGCAGGATGTCTTCCATAATATGACAAGATATTTTCACGAGCACTTAATCTTAAAACATCTACTATATAACGATAATTTTTCATGAACTCAATCGTATATATATATATATATAGCTTGCACTGGCGAAACAAAACGGTGAATGACTAGTGGACAAAAAGGTTCCGTAAGTTTTCAAAAGATCCCTAATGGTACTTAAAACGTCCTGTATATGGCAATCATTTTCCGTGAACTCATTCGTATGTATATATATAGGCTGTACCAGCAAAATAAAACGGTGAATAAGTAGTGAACAAAAAGGTTCCATAAGTTTTTAACGCATCTTTAAGGGTACTATAGGTAACTTTTTGAGAGCTGTCTCAACGTTTTATCAGTAACATTTTAAGGGCTATCTTAGGGTACTATAAGTAACTTTCCGACGGCTATGTTAGGACATTATAGGTCACTTTTTAAGGGCTATCTCAACGTGCCATTAGTAACTTTTAAAAGGCCATCTTAGAGCACTATGGGTAACTTTTTGAGCGCTATCTGAACGTGCTGTTAGTAACATTGTAAGGTCTATCTTGAGGCACTATAAGTAAATTTCTGAGGTCTATGTTAGGGCACTATAGCTCACTTTTTGAGGGCTATCTCAGCATACCATTGGTAACTTTCTGAAGACTCTCTCGGACTACTGTTAGTAACTTTTCGACGACTATCTTGGAGTACTATTAGTAATTTTTTGACAGTTATCTCAGGAATAATACATGCAACATCTTGAGATCTATCACACAGTACGTCTCGTAACTACTTAAGACTGTTTCGTTGCGGAATCGACAATTTTTGAAATCTATGTTTCGGTTCTATCTCTGCCTCACTATGAGTCATCTAAACATACTTCATACAAGGCTTATTTGAGTTAGCAGACTCTAAAAAAAATTGGTACTGTTTTATGAGACGATTTTAAATTTTGTGACATGAAAATTCTTTCGTAATTCTCATACAGAATCTTTGTAAATGCTAACAATTGACGAGAGTTTTGAAGTTATACTACGAAACTGTTTAGAAGTTCTATGCACCGTGTAGTGAAATTTTGATAACTTTGTATCTTTTTCACGAAACCGTTGACAGTTTCGTAAAACAACGAAAGGTACCGTATATCTTACACGAATCAATCGAAAGCTTCGTAAAATATTATAAGGTACAACATAAATTAAGCGAAACTGTCCATAGTTTCGTAAATTATATAATGGTTCGGTACATCTTTTACGAAGTCATGAACAACTCCGTAACTGTTGCAAAGGTTTCGCCTATATTTTACAAAACCTTTGATAGTTTCAAAAGCCATATAATAGTTTGGTATATTTTAAACGAAGCCATTAACAGCTGTGCCAATTATCTGAAGGTTCAGTACACATGTTACGGAACCGTCGGCAGTTTCGTAGGACATCTAAAGGTTGCGTATAAGTCCTACAAAATCATTCATAGTTTTGTAAGTGTTCTAATAGTTCCGCACATATTGTACGAAACTTGCCATGGTTTCATAAATGATAAACCAAACTATTACATCATTGACGAAACTATGAACAGTTTCGTGCAATATACGCTGAACCTATTAATGCTTTACTAAACTTTCGATAGATTCGTATAAGCTATACGGAACCTTTAATTGTTTCACGAAACTATCAGTGGCTCCGTAAAATATGAAAAAGTTCAGCGTACATTGTACGAAACTGTTCATAGTTTTGTGAATAATGTATTAGTTCAGTATATCTTTTGCGAAGCCATGACTAGTTTCGTACAACGTATCCAGAACAACTAGAGCACTTACGAAACTATGACTGGTTTCGTAGAATATATACGAAACGTTTAAATACTATCCGAAACCGTCAATAGATTTGTACAAAGGATACGAAACTACCGAAAGTTCAGTACATGGTGCGTGAAACTTCTAGAGGGTTTCGCAAGCAAACTTCGGAACCTTCTGCAATTTTCAGAACTTAAAAGGGTTCTTTATAATAATTATCGAACGATTTGTATGCCACAGAACTTAAAATTGTATCGTAAAACTGTGCCAAACCTTTAAAGTTCAGTAGACCTCCTATTTTTTTTAGTGTATGCAACAAAAGTGGAAAATTTCTGAAAAGTTATTAAGTTCGACATTGGAAAGTTTTAATAACTCTTACTATTTAGTACTTATAAATCTTGTTTTTCACGAGCTTTCATCTGATATAAAATTCATTACTTATTCTGTTTGAAATTATGGTGGTATGCACCTGAAATAATATTATTTCCAACTCTATACATGGTATAAGGCTGAAAATTTCACAATAGCTATCGTACTATAGCCTCAAAATATGCTGAAAATTTCATACGATTTCAACGCACTTAACCTGAGATGGATTTTTGAGGAGGCGGGGCTTAATAAGAAAGAAATAGAATAAAACCAGTACGAAAATATAGCTGTTTAATAGTTTGTGCAAAGTCAGTGAATATAAATGATCTTCATCAGCTGCATAAGTATTCTTGAATTCATGCAATAGTCGTAGATGACACAATTTTCCCATCGTACTCTGACAGTAAAGAGCCAATACGAAGAAATCCAAATTGCTGTAAAACACTTACGAGATAGTGACGCACGATTCTCAGCACATCTTCAAAACGCATATTAGATGCACTATGCAGCATTACAAGAATAAATTTCTGTCTTGGAAAGATTGAATATTCTATGTGTTCAAGAAAGTACTATTCTTAACCCCTTCACCGCGATGGGACCCACCGGTGGGTCCCACTATATTTTAACCGGAAACTTGATATAAAAATACTTTCTTTTCCTTTTTTCTTACGCATGAGATTACACATAATGAGCCATTTGCTCTGCTTTCGCTATCGTCTGAATCATTTATTGCATAGTCTGATGTGTCTCGTTAAAACAATCAAGGCAAAAAAATTTGTTACAATCAGAACAGAAAGTTTTTATTTTCTTTGCTGCCACATGGCTCGCTTCTCTTGATTGTTGTTGTCTGATTTTTTCATAGCAACCAGCACAGCGTCTTCGAACATTCCGCGTAGATCCTTCCATTTCTTCGAGCTTGTGATCCGCGAATTTGCGCTTCGTTTGACTTGTTGAACGTTCTCTTGGACCAGGTTTTACATTCTCGAATGGCACACCAAGAAGTAAAGATCACACTAGACTTTCGCGAAACTGTAACATCGTCATAATATTCGTAACATAATATTCTTTGTAAACCAAATAAGCATTCACTACGGACACTCCAAATATCATCTCAAATGCCACTTTGTGATGCTATTTTTTGGTCCGTCGAAGGCATGTATAGTATGTTGATAGCTGGTCAGACAAATCTACACCTTGTTTTTCTTTATTGTAATCGAGGTCAACTGGTGGTTTCATTATGCGTTCATTGACTTTATTGGTTTTTCCGGTGTCTACCAAAGTAGCTGAATGCGATGGCTTTGTGGATATCATCAAAACATCTCTTTTATCTTTCCACTTGATGAGTTTTATACCATCGCTACTCTGGAGCCCATAAACTTCACCACTTTTGAGCTTTTTCTGAACCACTGCATGCCTCGATCCAGCGCAATTGCTTCTCAATGTTCCAATAAGGTAAGTATCATTTCGCAATAAACTTTCTGCGAGAGACATACTTGCAAAAAAGTTATCAACTACTATAGTTCGATGACATTCGAGAAGACCATCTACCAAATCGAGTACGACAGTTTGAGCGTGACCAAGACCAGCCGTTGGATCCTGCTTACCAGTGTAAACCATAAAATTCCAGGTGTATCCGTTAGTAGTCGTTAGCATATATATCTTGACTCCATATTTGTGCACTTTTCCAGGAATATATTGTTTGAATAAGAGTCTCCCCTTCTTTGGTACCATTGTTTCGTCAATAGAAATAACGGAGCCAGGAACGTAAATTGACTTGAATCTAGCTCTCAATAAATCTAAAAGTGGACTCAGCTTGAACAATCTGTCTTGGTTATTCGAAAAATGAAAAAATTTGAGAAGTAATTCAAATCTGTCTCTTGACATCGTATTTTGAATAACTTCGGATCCAAACAACTTGCTTTTGCTCCAATAATATTCTATCTCTGGCATTTGTACTAATCCCATTTCAATAATAATGCCCAAAAATTTAAGCATTTCTTTACTAGTACTTGGTTTCCATTGAAGAGTCTTCGATCGTTTGGAAAGCTTCTATCTTTGTATGTATTGTTCTGGATATCGATTGGTTTCGCAAACCATGTGACTAATAATTTCATCAGTAATGAAGTGTCGGTAACAATCGATAGGATTGATCGTACTATCTTCCGAATTTTCCGGTACTTCTTCCATCATTCCATAATCCTCCGAGAATTCAGTATCCGATTCTGATTCTATTTCGCCCCAAACTTGTGAATTCATATCATCATCACCATCTCTTAGCGATCACGAGGGTGCTCGCTCTTGTCTCTTTTTCTCCTCTGTTATGCATCACTTTCAAAGACATTCTTTCTCCTTTCCATTCATACAATGTTTTGTGCTTCTTTGCTTCTTTTTTCTTTATATAGATGTGTTATTGTTCGATTAGAAGTCAGTCCTTCCTTTTTTTGTTTTTTGTAGTTTTTTCATTCTTTTTTCTTTTTCGAATACATACACTCTCTCTTAGCCCTACAGACAGGCTAACACTATCATCCGTAACTTGTTCTTCAGAGCTTGATGATTCGAACTGCATTCTGGAAGAGCCATCATCCAAACTGCTCACATCACTCTGTAAGTCGCCACTTTCCTCTGTATCCGTTTCTTCGAACAGCATGTAAATTGCAAATTTTGAAAAATGTGAGTTTGGTTTACTTTCATTATCTCGACTAGAATGGTGTATGTATTTATATGGGCGTGCTCGACCATAGGGTGACCCATTGACGTTTTTTTTCTATCGTAAGGATAAAATATACAATTATTAGGGTCATATGATAGAGGATCACAGATAACCTTGAATTGGTCCGAACAACACTATGTTTTATCTTTACAATAGTAGATAAAAGCGGCCAGCTTATTATGTGAGATGGTAACTTTTCTCCACTATTGTAAGGATAAATAACAGTATTGTTCGGGCCAATTCAGGGTTATCTATGATCCTCTATCATATGACCCGAATAATTGTATGTTTTATCCTTACAATAGAAAAAAAACGGCAATGGGTCACCCTATGGTCGAGCACGCCCATATATGCATTTACGAGCAAATCGGAAAATCCCATGTATCACAGAAGAAAAGAGAATGGAAAAAACCAACATAGTGAATTTTATTGGAAAAATCTCATGCATCACAGAAGAAAAGAGGAAGGAAAAAAACCAACATGGTGAATTTCGTTGGAAAAATCCTAATGGCGAATAGGGATACTTCCCATAAATCGAAAATATCAATGAATACATTTCTCGAACGTAAGAATGCAGGAAAATTGATATATTGAAGTTGTTTTCCTCGAAAAACTGAATCGCGGTAAATGGATTAATAAACTAAAGATCAAATGATTGATGATCCAGTCATGACTGGATACCCAGTGCGACTGGACTGGTGCATATCTAGTTGTAGCGCTTAAGGATGAAAAAGTTCATAACACTTTCCAAGGCTTAAAAATCATAAAAGTCACCGCACTTTTAAGCGATATTGGTGATCAGCACTTGTGAAACCACTTTCTAAGCTTAGTCAAGTAGGTTTATATAATTGAAGCGACTTTCAGCAGCTTGAACCGAGTAATTCTAAGCGCTTTAAAGCAGCTTATTAAAGCGTAAGCTTTCCTAAGCCACTTAGAAATAGCTTACCACGGCAAAAGTTTTTACATGGAATATACTCGGGACAGGTCACTACGAAGCCTGCGTGATACTAGATCAATTATACGACCTATGGCACATTTGAAAGACAATGACTTATTATTATAAGCCATCCATTAAAAACACATAGACGTCCCATTTGAACGACTCACTATAGTCCAGTATTTTAATATCTGATTGATGACAACTAATAAATGAACGAGTTTAATCAGTGCTTGGGCCAAATATAACATTCTCTTCGAAAACGTCTGACATCCGATCCTATGAATGTTCATTGAATGCCAATTGAATGATTCTTAGCAGGATAGTGTTTAAGTATATTTATTTTTTCTAAAAAGAATTGTAAATAAGTCGTATAAGAAATCATTACATTATCAATGAATCGTTTATAGAAAAGTCCAATTACAATATATCAGTCAACTCGAAGCAAAAACCGCCTTAAGCCATTACATTGAAAACTACATTAGTAATGGATCGTTCTAAAAGTATCATTTCATTATTAGCCAGTTGAGACTACAAGTAGAGCATCGATTATATGGTCGATGATCGCTTGGTAAGTGAAGCAAGCTCACTAAGTCATTACTGTCGTATAATGTTCACATGAACACAATTACCACCATAGTTCATATGACCGTTGATGACGCGACAACAGAATAAATTCAACTAAAGTTTTATTTCAGTATACTAATAATTAAAACCACATTTCAACGTGGGTAATATAGCGAACCATTACGTTAAAACAGAATATGTGAAGTAAAATCCGGTTCAACCATATCACGAAACTAAATGATAGAGTTAAATAAAATGGCTTTAGGGATGACAGTATAAGAAACAAACAATTCTGAATAGTTTCTTTACTTACTACAGACTTCGAAAGTAAAACAAAACATCAGTTTGAAGATGTATCATCATATCACAAATATATAAAACTAAATAAAATATTCCTAAAGTACCACGTGTATACCTTAGTGAACAAAGCATCACTCTCAATGACTAACAGCTGTATGAGAATTGAATAATATCAACCACCGTCTTTCTTTCAAAAACGCTGTTAGACATCAAGTGAAAAAGATAAGCATGAACTTGGTCGATAGTGACATGCACAATGAATATTCGTGACAATGATTATGTTTCACAATGTAGTACACCTAACAGCAACTCATACTAAGCGTTATCCAGACTGAGACCACATAAAAGCTGAACTATTTTAAAAATAGTTCTTTTCACATACATATACTAATTCTGAGAAAGTAACAATATGTAATCCATAAATCGGAAATCACATGACAATGAATAACTCTCATAACGCTTATTTTCAAATAAGAGATTCACTTAAGACAGAAAATTATGGCATATTCATGAGTTTCAACATCACATCAAAAACAGAACAGTCTCACCATGGTTGAATACAAATAGATAACTTCCTTCACTATACAACTTAATGGCAGTCTCACAACGTAAAATCATAGGATAAATCAATAGTTCTCAGGATGGTTGTAATCAGACAGGCGGCTCACTTACCGTATATACTAAGGCTTTTGAATTTAATACAAAAATCACATGACAAATGAACAGTCCTAACCACGGTTCTATTTGAATATGCAACACACTTCAAATTACAAATTACTAGTTTGTCATATAATGAAAAATCATATGACAAATGAATATTTCTAAGGAGACTTTTATTCAAATAGCTCACTCGTTGCTAACCATACATTACTGAGACAATTCTGTAACGAAAAATCACATAACAAATGAATACTTCTAAGCAGGGTTCTTTTCAAATAGATGACTCACTTCTAAGCAGAAATTAGTGTTTTGTTATACGATAGACAATCACATGCCAAATAAATAGTTGTCATAAGGGCTCTATTCAAATAGATGACACACTTCAAAGCAGAAATTTCAACTTTTTCATACAATAGACAATCATATGACAAATGAATAGTTTTCATGAGGTTTCTTTTCTAGCAGTTCATACACTTCAAAGCAGAAACTAGTATTTTGTGATATAATGGACAATTCCCTATTAAATGAATAGTTCTAATCAATGTTCCATTGAAATCAATGATACACTTCAAAGCAGAAGTTAATGCACTGTTACATAATAGACAATCACATGACAAATGAATAGTTGTCATAACGTTTCCGTTCAGATACATGACTCACTTCATAGCAGCAATTAATACTTTATCATATAATCGATAGTCACATGAGAAATGAATAATTCTAAGTAGGATTCTATTCCAATAGATGACTGACTTCAAAGAAGAAACTGATACTTTGTCATATAATGGACAATCTTATATTAAATGAACAGTTTTAATCAATGTTCCATTGAAATTGATGATACACTTCAAAGCAGAAATTATTGCTTTATCATTTAATAGACAATCACATATTAAATGAATAGCTCTCACCAGCGTTCCGTTGAAATAGATAACACACTTCAAAACAGAAATTATTGTTTTAGCATATAATAGACAATAACATAACCAATGAATAGTTCTAAGCAGGACTTCATTCAAATAGATGGCCTACTTTGAAGCAAAAATTAGTCCTTTGTCATATAATGAACAATCATATGACAAGTGAATAGTTCTAATCAGAGTTCTATTAAAATAGACGACTGACTTAAAAACAGAAATTAGTGTTTCGTCATATGATAGACAATCACGCAATAAATCAAGAGTTCTGATTAGAGTTGCATGAAAATAGATGATTGACTTAAAAGCAGAAATTAGTGCGTTATCATACAAACCATAATCATATGACAAGTGAATAGTTGTCATAAAAGTTCTATTTGAACAGACGATACTCTTCAAAGCAGACATTAGTGTGTTGTAATATAGTGTACAATTACAGAATAAATGAATAATTATAAAAAGGGTTCTTTTCAAATAGCTGAATCACTTCAAAGTATAAAGTGATACTTTGTCATATAATGGAGAACGACATGAAAAATGAAAAGTTCTAAGCATGGTTCCAATGAAATAGCTGAGTCACATTATAGCAGAAATTAGTACTTTGTCATGCACTGAACAACCATATGATATATGAATACTTGTCATAAGAGTTCTATTCAAATAGATGCGACACTTCAAAGCAAAAACTTTTGCTTTGTCACGTAATGAATTAACATATGATAAATGAATAGTTGTCATAAGGGTTCTATTCAAATAGATGACTCGCTTCAAAGCAGAAATTTCAGCTTTTTCATACAATAGACAATCATATGATAAATGATTAGTTTTAAGCAGAGTTCTATTTGAACAGTTGACACACTTCAAAGCAGAAATTTCTGCTTTTTCATACAATAGACAATCATATGATAAATGAATAGTATTAAGTAGAGTTCTATTTGAACAGATAACTCACTTCAAAGCAGAAATTAGTGCTTTATCATGTAATGAAGAACCACAAGGGAAATGAATCGTTCTGATCATGGTTCTATTCAAATAGATGGTCTACTTCGAATCAGAAATTAGTTTTTTGTCATATAATCGACAATCACATGACAAATGAATAGATCAAATCATGGTTTAATTCAAATAGATGAACTATTTCGAAGCAGAAATTACTGCTTTTCATATCATAGACAATTATGCGACAAATGTACAGTTTTAAGTAGGGTTATATTCCAATGGATAATTGACTTCAAAGTATAAATTACTGCTTTTCATATCATGGACAATCACATGACAAATGAATAGATCAAACTATGGTTTAATTCAAATAGATGAACTATTTCGAAGCAGAAATTAGTGATTTGGGATATAATGAAAAATCAGATGACCAATGAATAATTTTAAGTAGGATTCTATTTGAATAAATGCGTTACTTATCATACCAATCTGCTTATTTCGTTTATAATGATAGAGCACAACGAAAATGACTTCTCATAACAATATGTCCGTCTTAATATGTCACCTACTTCGACTAGTAGCTTAATGCTTAGAGTTTTACCGTAGAAATGCGTGTGGGTTGAATATATGTAAAGAGGCATTTAATCGAATATATGTCTCATGTTGAAGAAATGTTTTGAATGTCAGACTTATGATTGAACATCCAAAGGAAAATAGACTGTTTGAATCGTTGTGCTCTCCACATATATTGTATAGTCCGCGTATCTTGATTACTTAGCATAATTTTAAATATTGCATATTAATGGAATTATTTGATTGTATGACTGTTCCAATATATAAATGACATGAAAGAAGATTTGAAAACACATGATATGATGACATTGTACCGTGGCTATGGTGACTCGGGCCAAGAATTATATGTCAATATAGTACTGATGGATATGCATTTTTGAAAAAGCTATTTTAGGAGGAAAAATCATTTGACAAATGAATGCATCTAAGTAGGGTTTTATTCAAATAGATGACGGATTTTAAAGAGGGATTCGTATTTTGCCATATGATAAACAATCCCATGGTAAATGAATAGTTCTAATGAGTGTTTCATTCAAATAGCTGAATCACTTCAAAGTATAAAGTGATACTTTGTCATATAATGGACAATTGCATGATAAATGATTAGTTCTAATCAATGTTCCATTGAAATAGATGATAGATTTGAAAGCGGAAATTACTGCTTTGTCATATAATGGACAATCACATAGCAAATTAATAGTTCTTACCAGTGTACTACTAAAATTGATAGTTCACTTGAAAGCAGAAATTAATGCTTTATCATATAATAGACAATCACATGATAAGTGAGTAGTTCTAAGGAGAGTTCTACTCAAATACATAACTTACTTCAAAGCAAAGTTAATGGACTGTCATACGATGAACAAACATATGACAAATGTATATTTCAAAACATGGACCTCTTCAAATTGATGACTCACTTCGTAGCAGAAATTGATACGTTATCATATAATGCAAAATTACATGAAAAATAAATAGTTCTAACTAGAGTTCTATTCAAACAGATGGCTGACTTCAAAGCAGAAATTAGTACTTTGACATATAATGAACAATTACGTGACAAATGAATAGTTCTAAGTAGAGTTCTATTCAAATAGATGACTGATTTCAAAGCAGAAATTAGTGTTTTGTCATATAATGAACAATTAGACGACGAATGAATAGTTCGCATCAGGATTCTGTTCAAATAGATGACTCATTTCAATGCAAAATTAAATGTGCTGTCATATGATGGACAATCACATGACAAATGAGTAGCTCATAATATGATTCTGTTCAAATTGATGACTCACTTTATAGCAGAAATTGGTACGCTGTCATATAATGGAAAATTGTATGATAAATGAGTAGTTATAATTAGGGGTCTATTCCGATAGATGACTTACTTCAAAGTAGAAATTAGTGTTTTTTTGTAGTATAATGAATAACCACGTGACAAATGAACAGTTTTAACCAGGATTCTATTGCAGTAGATGACTCACGTCAAAGCAGCAATTGGTGCGCTGTCATATAATGGACAATCAAACGACAAATGAATACTTCTAATCAGGATTTTATTCGAATACATGACTCACTTCTAAGCAGAAATGAGTGGTTTGTTATATGATAGACAATCAAAAGACAAATGAATACTTTTAACGAGGATTCCATTCGAATACATGACTCACTTCTAAGCAGAAATGAGTGGTTTGTTATATAATAGACAATCACATGACAAATGAATAGTACTGACCAGTGTTCTATTCAAATAAATGCGCACTGTAAAGCAAAATTTGGCGCTTCGTCGTATGGTTGAAAATCATGTCAGAAATGAATAGTACTGAGCAGTGTTCTATTCGAAATAGATGACTCACTTCAAAGCAAAAACTAGCGCTTTGTTATATAACTGGCAATTGTACGACAAATAAACATGAGTGAGGCGGTTATTATTCAAATGAAATGAGGGAATCAAAATAAAGTTTGTTTGATTATATGATTGTAAAGTGTCTGTTGGTAGCTGACTAGTGTCGTGAAAATCTTGTTCGAGTGCAGTGTGAAAATGAGAGGAAAGCTTTATGTTATATTGTCGGTGATTCAAGTACCAAAATATGAATAAGCACGACAAGGATTCTGTGCAAATATAAACCAAGTTGACCTTAAGTCATAGTAATACTTTCCCAGTAAAAGTTTACGTAGAAAATGAATTGTTTAAAACAGGTTAATGTATAACTATTAATTAAAAGCAGCGAGAAGTTTATCAGTTGGCGTTTTGATGTGTAGTCACCTAGGAAATGAATAGGAGTGACTAAGTTTGTTATCATATATGTCATCATCGTAAATGATAAATTATGTAGATAGCTAATGGAAGACGAATCTGTAGGATCTACGAACAGTTAGTACAAGTGGTTTGTTCACATATATTTCACTGCTAGGAATTTCGCCTTATAGCCAATGAAAGAAAAAAAATTGATAGAGCAGATGAAATTATTTATCTAACAGTGGTGTTGTTGTAATTTCATTTTCAGTAGGTAGAGTAGTTAAGTCAGTTGTAGTGACCATTGCATTTGTTGTATCTAAAGAAAAAGCAGAAAAATCTTTATTCGCGTCCTCCCAAGTCACAATAAATAATCATACACAAAACACACGTTTCATCAATCCTAGACTAACCATTCCACCTAAAGACATTCTTCAAACAATGATCTTAATCTACTACTACTTCTACTTTCCAAGCTTCAACTCGTGAAATTTTCCACATACAAATTCCAATTCTACGGATTCCGACACGAAAAAGCTACTAATCTCAGCGGTCACTTCTGAAACCGGCAAATTACCTTCACTAGATTGACCATCTGTGCTACCAGCTTCACTCGATGGACCATCTGTACTGCCATCTTCACTGGATGGGCCATCTGTGCTACCAGCTTCACTCGATGGACCATCTGTACTGCCACCTTCACTGGATGAGGCTTCAGTACTAACACCGTCACTGGATGGGCCATCTGTACTACTATCTTCAGTGGATGGAGCATCTGTACTA
>JAJEKB010021090.1:514491-540274 GCA_022393335.1 Macrotrachela quadricornifera | reverse complement strand
TATTTGAACCTTTGGCGAGCACCATGTTAGATTACCCGCTCCATCGACGATTAAATTCATATTAGCAGTTGATTTTACTTGAAGTGAACCGGTACCTGCCATAGTGGCGTTGACATCTCCTGTTGCTATGCTAGTTGCATCAATAGACCCTTTACCTCGATTAACAATCGTTAACTTGCCGATATTCCCACTTAATTTTGCTGTACTATTGCCCAGAAAAATAAATTCTGCTAAATCATAACCAATATTAGATATTTGAATCTGTGAATTTCCCATGCCGAGCAATTTTAATTGATATCCTTTATATGAATAATCCGTCATTATTAATCTCGAAACACTACCAATATGTATTGTTTGATAATTATAGGCCCGAATAACAACATCACAATCCATTGTCGTTGAGATAGATAACATGGAATCTTGAGTAACATTTGCTCGAACATAAGCAAGAACACTCGGCTCATCACAGATTATTTTTGTGGAATAGTCGTTGGGTGATGATGTCACTTGTAGCTGAACATTTCGTGCCAATAATATATTTATTTTGTCAAATGATGGTGTAGCGGAAAATGATGTTGACAGCTGGCTTCTGCTAGTGGTAGTTGTTAGGTACGGATTTCCACTAGTAGTTCTTGTTGGGTACCAACTTGAGGGTGAAGGTGTCGTTGTTGGATACCAACCTCCAGTAGCAGTCGTTGTTGGATACCAACTTCTACTAGTAGTCGTTGTTGGGTACCAGCTTCCAGTAGTGGTCGTTGATAGATACCAGCTTTCGGTAGTAGTCGTTGTTGGGTACCAACCTCCCGTACCAGTCGTTGTTGGGTACCAGCTTTCGGTAGTAGTCGTTGTTGGGTACCAACCTCCTGTACTAGTCGTTGTTGGGTACCAGCTTTCGGTAGTAGTCGTTGTTGGGTACCAACCTCCTGTACCAGTCGTTGTTGGGTACCAGCTTTCGGTAGTAGTCGTTGTTGGGTACCAACTTCCAGTAGTGGTCGTTGATAGATACCAGCTTCCAGTAGTGGTCGTTGATAGATACCAGCTTCCAGTAGCAGTCGTTGTTGAGTACCAGCTTCCAGTAATGGTCGCTGTTGGATACCAGGTTCCACTACTAGTCGTTGTTGGATACCAGGTTCCAGTACTAGTCGTTGTCAGGAACTCATTGAAATCAGATGCTCTGATTGGAATGATGGGATTTGGATAGATGAAATATAGATTCCCAAAAATGGTTAGCAAGGTAAGAATCTTCATTCTTATCGTGTTATCGTTATACAAAAAAACAGTAAAATAAAGTCAGATTCGGTGTTTCTCATATAGACTCCCTGAAAAATGTTTTCTGATAAGAGAGAAAATGACTGAAAATAACAAAAAAAAAAGTTTCGTAATACTCTTATTTACTTATCAAAATCGACGACAGAAAAATATATTGCGCCAGCGTCTTCTTCTAAATATTTCAATATGATAAATTTCCTAGTAGATGACAAAAGTCACATGGAAAAGTTAATAGAATACTGATTCATGTTTGCTTTTACACAATTTGACAAGACTTTTTGTCACTATTAATCCATTTAGAGTCCTGCAACTCGATCAGTGGATCAATACGGGTTGAACTTTATCGAGTCGGGTCAAAAACTGATTGAATTTTAAGAAGCTTGTTTTTCTTTAGGTAATTTTCTGGCCTATGTGTTCTTCTTTACAATTGATCTAAAAACGAACGTAGGATTTGATTTATCCTAATCTTTGATGAAAGTTTTTCATAAATGTTAGCGAATAATATTCGACGCAAAACATTAAACTTAATCTTAATTTACTTTAATAAAAAGGATTTTTTTTAAAATTCTTTATATCAGTTAAAGAAAGAAAGAATCTCTTATTTAGAAATAATAAAAATGAAATGTTACTGAATGTTTATTTGTAATAAATAAAGAAAAATTAAAAAAACATGTAAATATTCTTCGGATATATCAAATATATTTCGATCTTAAATTTCCGATACAAAATCAGTCATTGTTTGTGAAGCAATCAGATCTAAACTTATCATCAAAGAGAAAATGATTAAAATATAAAATAATCACTTACCAATCGGTGGCATAGAACGAGCATCCCTCCGATTTGTCTGCACCATGTTTCACCATCAGACATTCGTACACTGAATGTCAGTGATTCTGAAGATTTACCATTTTAACTGGATAATAGAACATGATTTTTTTACGATGTTCCCTATGAAAATTGTCTTTGAATGTCCATAAAACGAAAAGAAGTGATGACAAACATTTGTCATATATTTTTTGATATCATTCATGAGAATATCGATCATCTGTCAATTATTCTACGCCAAGGCCGATATAAAAACGCTTCCATGGTGGTCTAACGCGTTTCGATGTATAATTTAGGTAGTGTATCACGACAAACTTCGCCGAATTTCAATACATCTGAAAATTTTCAATCACAGTATGATATCGCTTGACCATCATTTCCACCACAAAATATAACAAACAATAAACACTCATCCAGCTTTTTCAAGAAAAAGCGTAGACACTTAAAATTCTCAGCTTTAAATACATCAACAACTTTATTTTAAAAAGTATTCACTTATAATAGAACTATTGTTGAATATGTTAACTTGAAAATGTCTTAAAAAGCAAGCTAATGTTTAAGCAGTTTTTTAAATGATTTGATATAAAATTGAAGATTCATTGACGACACCTTTTACAAGAAATTAAATGAGCCATAGTAGGACCAAGATGTGTTACATAAAATCGTATTCTTGATCGATATTCCGATTTAGCATAAAGAAATAGAAAAGTAAGTCCACGTAAGAAAAATCTTATAAAAAGAAGCCAAAAATAAGGATTTTCACTATCACTAAATGAATAATAAATTCTCAATGCTTCAATCGAAGGCGATCATATATGTTGATCAGTTCCTGTTGATTTCATATGTATAATGCTGTTTCCTCACGAAATAATAAATTTTGAATATGTCTTGAAAATGAAAGAGTGACAATAAAATCTAAACGACCAAGTTCACTTTTTCTTGGACTAAATCCCGACAGAAGACAAGATAATAGAGCAACAATTGTTCCAGCAAGATAAGCATATTCAGTCTTTTTGAATATCACCGAAGTTAATTGCCCAATACCCGAATAAACAAATGAAAGAAATATCATCACACGGAATTAATACGAAAATGGTCCACGTGGAACAATTTCAATATAAAGTAAACTTATAAACAAGTAACGTTCGTCGCTTTGACTCACTTGGTCCTCGACTGAATCAAGAAAAGTTGTAATATCTCTCCCTACTCTATTTTTCATTTACATTCTTCACATAACACAAAATAGAAACACGTGTATCATTTAAGATTTTTATACTATCCTAAAACTATCATTATAGAGTAAAATTCACCAAGGTAGCGCTCAGCCTGTGAATTCGTTGACCCTTTTCTCAGAGAAATGTTACACCACCACATTTAAGTAAACTGTGTGCAATCATGTCAGATATTCCAACCCTTGATTCCATATAGAATCATAAGAATATAAAACTCTTTCAATTAGTTCTCATTTTATTTTATGAAACAGAAATTTTGCTTAAAGAACGTATAATTTTATGGGCCTAACTCCTTATTATGATCGCGATCATTTAACAGTTACGACATTGGTTTAATCTGCTAAGAATCAATTTACAAATGATTCATTTGAGTCTATACTAAAGCAAAATTTTTGCGATCAACTACGAGAACGGCTAGCCGTCCATCTGTCAGACTTCGTTGAGCAGCTTATAATTCATAGTTCTCATTCGCCTTTTGCATGTTTCAATTATTTCAAAAAACAACTTAAATCATCATAGAATCCACCCATCAGTTGACTTCTAGCATCACACAATGACTCATGCTGCATTTCGCATCTGAGACAAAGTTACACGCATCCACTATGCTCCCATTCTTCTCATGCTGTTACCACGGATGTCACGTAATTTGTGACAAATTATCCTGTGATATATTTTTATATATCTCTATTAGAAGACAGCTACTATGTCTAACTACAGAGGAACAGCGAGTTGTTCGTCGGCGCTCCTCCGGGGCCCACTCACGGCTAACTTTTCCATGCATCAAACTTTATAGGGTACCGAAGCGTTGCCTTCTAACTACTTAATTCGACCATTATTCGCTTCTCCCAAAAGACTCACACATTTTTCTTAGAATAGGAAATTAAAATAGAGTATTCTGCCCAAACGTCAGGTGCCGAAACAATTCACTTATGCTTCGGTACACCAGTATTCCGCTCAACTCCAATTAAGATTGCAACTCCGAGATAATGCGTTCCATAAAAACTCATAATTCTTTAAGTCTTCTTTGATACACAACTTTTGTACCTATTAGAGAGAACGGCTAGTCGTTCGTCGGCGCCCCTTCGAGGCACCACTCATGGTTAGCCATTCCATGCATGAAACTTTTTTCTCAGGTGACGATTATTTTTCTACGAGTTAGCTTTCTAGTTTTATAGGGAAACAATGTAACAGAAAGTGAACTCGATTTAAGTCGTGAGCATCAATTATCTATGATCAAATTTTACAAAGAAAAATGTTTTTGTAAAATAACCTGTCCTTTGTGTGAAAAAATAATCTCAAGTAAATTTCAAAAACTGACATCATCAATCGATTCCTCAACTACGATTACCTTTGCTCAAACTTTATAAAATTATAAAATATATTTGTTTTCGTAAAAAATATATCCTTTGTGAAAAAAATACTCTTAAAAAATTTTTAAAAACTAATACCAGATTCGGATTCCTCAATCTCGAAAATCTTTGGATCCAATAAATATGTTTCAAATGGGACCTTTGACGTGCGACCGATGATACGCACAAAAACTCATTTTAGTTTTTTTTTTGTATGCTCCTTCACTCAATCGAGGGAAAAACCCCTCTAACGAAGTTAATACTACCATATACC
Source organism: Macrotrachela quadricornifera (assembly GCA_022393335.1). Taxonomy (NCBI): domain Eukaryota; kingdom Metazoa; phylum Rotifera; class Eurotatoria; order Philodinida; family Philodinidae; genus Macrotrachela; species Macrotrachela quadricornifera. Next base: position 535,325 of record JAJEKB010021090.1, on the reverse strand, counting down.
TTCATTCATCAATTCCGATACCACCACAACAAGCAATGGTGTTCATTACACACCATGGTAAAATCAGCAAATCGTGATAAAATACTTGTTTTCGATGAAAAATAGGAAATCTCACCAATTCCTCACATCAATTGATCAATTCAGATACCACCAAAATAAGCAATGCTGTTGATTAAGTGTCATGCTTCGGTGTAATAAACGTTTTTCGAAAGATTAATTTTGAATGTTTTAGTTATTTTTTATATGGATGTGTTTTGACCCTGCCACACATACACCTAAAAACTATTTTTTTTCATATGGCCCTCCCTACAGTAGAGGGAAAAGCTCTGTTTTAGCAAAAAAACTTCTTTTAAAAACTTCAAAAACTAATAGTGTCATTCGATCCGTCGACCCGGAAAACCTTTTGTCAAACTTTATAAGAAACTAGTGGAAACCCGTGCATGCTGCACGGCTGCTTTCGCTCTGTGAAGAAAATCTTTTCTGCTAGCGAGAGAATTCTTAAAGACACTTTTAGAATTCTACTTCTGCTGTGAAATAAAGCTTATTACATGATATTCAATTTATTTAAAGATAACCAATACTAAAAATTTCTTTGAAAACAATCATATGCTTCTTTGATCCCATCTTTACCATCATTCCTGTTCCTTTAACCTGGTAACACACACAGAGACACTCAACATCATTATATAGAAGAAGATAGCCAAGCCTATTTTTTCCTCTAGAGCTCGAGCTATAACCATGTGTTTTTGACCCCTCGGGTCAATCTGAAAACCATGTTTTTTTAACCTATGGGGCAAAGAAACATGATGTTTTTTTGACCCGGTAACAGACACACACACACTCAACATTATAATATAGATTTTCAGTGATTCATTGCTTATATCTGCTTTTCACAATGGTGTTTGTAGTAGCTTCATATTAATGGGAACAAAAGAACTCTACGAAGACGAATTCTAAACATTCTTTTTTCATTTCTTATCTAATTTATAGATATCATTGTCTATAGTGAAAGATTCAACATAAAAGTGTCAAGGTTCTATTTATTTTATAGTCAGACATGACAACAAATAATAGTATTTAACAGAATAGTACAGAAAAATTTATCTTATAATGATTTGAGAAATTATTGAATTTCGGTTCGAGGAAATATGAATATTTTTGATAAAACTTGCAGTTATTTCGAGAAAAATGATTCTAGTAATACAAGTAACAGTCGCGGATATGAAATAGTAGTTGGAGAGAAACAACCACAGATTCATCGAACAATAAGTTGAAATTTTTTCTTCTCGTGAATTGATTACTGTGGAAACTTTAACACGTGATTATTTTCAAAGTCAAATCGATAGTTTTATTGTTCAAACATCAACTAATTTTCGATGAATATATCACTGTATCATCGATATGCTTCATGTCAATCAATTACATAATCTTTGTTATGCTCATTGATACATTTCTGTATTTAAATCATTTTTCACAAATACTTGAAAATGATTAGTGTTTAGAATGTATTGTTCACAAACAAATTCTCAAGTTATTGGCATATCCTTGTTGGATCTTGTTTAATGAAATGATTATGTTAATATGAGTGAATAAATAAAAAAAACTGATTTAGTTGATAATAACTTTTTCTGTAGGTGATCGACCGAAATTTTCCGGTGAATACATTTCTTCTGCTTTCGCTGGTGGAATCATAAATGTTCCAGCACATGTTGCACGTATAACATAACTCCATTGATAGACGACACCAGGCCATAATAATGAACAAAATGCTTCAGCACGTTCATCTCGTAAATTCTCATGTTCAGTCCAACCTAATTGACATCCAGATGAATAAAAATGGGTTTGATTTGATCTCGTTATCGATGATTGTGTATTGCATGGTTCACAACCAGCAGGTAAATAATCAACTAAGACGATGTGATATCTTCGTTGTGTTGTTGTCATTGTCAGTAGAACTTGAATTTTTTCATTTAATTTAAATTTCCATGTTCCATCCTTTTGTTTTTGAACATGTGATGAATCATCAAGAGGTACATAGGATCGTTCAATTTTAAAACCATAATTAGCGGCATTGAGCTCTTGATTTATTGGAACATAATTCAATCTAATACGATAATATAATCGACCTTGTCCATCTTTTTGTATGATCAGATTTTTATTCGTATTTGATGATGAGGATAAAACTGCTTTCATTGGAATATCTACTGTATATGTATTTGTTGTTCGATCTTGAAATTTATGTTGACCACAATAGTTCTTATCTAACCAAATATTAGCAAGAAAATCTGGTGTATCTTTTTCTTTAATATGAAAATATTTCTCTAATGCAATTAATACAAAACAATTCTCCTGTGTAGTTTTCCATGCTCCTTTCACTCGATGTGCTTGTAAACCTTTACATAATTTCGTACAAAGAGTTGACTTTGAATCAATAGTCAGTAACGCTTCTAATAAGATCGCATCTGTTCGTTGATCTGAATGTAACATTACTGATTGTCCATCATCACCATATGATGTAATAAAATGAACTGTGTCACTAGTTTCATTCACTTTTCCTTTTAAATGTTTATAAATTATCTCAATTAATTGATTTGTATTCTGATTATTTTCAGTTGATAATGCAACTAAAAGCCAACCTAGTGCTTCTAAACTAAATTTATTAATTCCAGCTTGTATAAATAATTCCGATGCTTTTTTAGCAACATTTTGATCATTTTTTGCTCGAACATATAATGCATAGCTGATCAAACTAAATCGAGTTATTTCCGACCAATATTTCGTATAGGATAATTGATCAATTTCATATTCAATATTTTCAAGATATTGCAATGCATTATTCAATACATACGTATCAAACTCACAGATCTTTAAAATAAAAATGAAATGATGAATAATTTTTCTTTTTATTTACCTCTTTTTTCGCAACAATAACTAAACAATGTGCTGCATGTATACTCATATATGGATCAGTATACGAATCAGATTGGTTTGTCCAATAACCAAATCCACCATTAAAATATTGACGACCTTTTAATGTTTTAAGATCTGATTCTAATTTATTTATTACAATAGATATATCAGGTAAATCTTTCGCTTGAAATACTTGTAAAACATTCCATAATGATAATATACCTAATATTCTTGAACTTAATTGTTCCGTACATTCATATGGATATGTATAAAGAGCAAGAATGGCATCGATTAATGAAGTTAATGCTGTTGAACTTGTTAAAACGGATAATTCACCAAATTGTGGAAGAATATTTTCTGGTGTTTTTATTGGTTGTAAAATAACTTCCTCTTCAGATATATCTCCATATGTGTTAAAAGCTTCCGATGTTACCGGTGTAAAGACAGGTATACTTAATTGAATAGCATCACTAAATGATATGTTTGATTGGTTAGGCGCAGTACTTACGATAAATTGAAATCGAGCTATACCTGATTGAATTGTCGATAGTGGAAATGTGACTGCAATTCGTTTATTTGCTTCAAGTTGAAGAGCATAACCAGTTTGTGATGTTAATAATCTAGCATTCGTTGCCTTCAAACCAGCATGTAATACTAACGATTGGTCAGTTTGGTTTTCTAAAATAACCGATAAATGAGCTATATCTCCATAATTGAAAAATCTTGGTGGTGAAGGACGAATCGTAATGGGTAATTGAACAGTAAATAACATTTCACCTAAACCATATTGTCGTTGATTGGTTGCTACGGCCCATACATGATATCGTGTGAGATTGTCAGGTAATTTGAATTCGAATGAAACATGTCCCGATGAATTCGTAGTTGATGATGGAATCCAACATGCTAATGGATTGAAATTCGATCGAACAGATATGTTGTACTTCGTATCTCTTGACATCGCATTACCGTCATAACATGAACGGTGCATACAGTATCTTTCATCCGATGACATACTGCCGTATAACTGTCTTTGTCGAAAATTTTCTTGATATTTTTCTATATTTTGCATATTGAATAATAAACAACGATTTCTTCCATGATATTGTTGAATATTTGTTGATCGATTTGGATAAAATATATCCAATGGATTAATTAATTTATAATCAGTTAATGATAAAATTATTTCATCAACAACAATTAGACAAACTTCTGCTTTATCTACGGGTCTATGATCTATATATTGTGTAACATTGACATCTATTTCAATGATTGATGATGGGAAATATATTTTGTTTTCTTCTTTTGTGTTAATTAAAATATTCAATTTATAAATATCTTTAGAGACTTCTAATTCTACTGAACCCGAAGCAATGGCTGGACGATTGAATGAATTATTTATTTGTGTATCTCGTAGAATAGAACCTATTAATTCAATATGAACAGTAAATCCTGGTATCCAATCTTTGGATATTTTAAATTGAACAGAAGCTGAATCTTTTTCAGGTTCAATCTGAAATTGTATTGGTTCGAAAAGTTGATCTTCAACATCAAAGATGACTAAACCATTAGCTGGACTAAATGGTGCTAAAATGAGTAATTCACATGTATCATCTACTTGATAAATTGTTCTATTTGGTAAAATTGTCAATTTGTCTGTTGGAACATATTCAATCTTTTCTTTTTCTGTACCATCAGTAACATCGAGATTATCGTAGAAACTCATTGCTAAACGTCCTTGTTCATCTTTAATAGTATATGACCAACTGTATTTTCCTTCTATGTTGTAATATATAGATAAAATCTAAAAAGTATATTTTCTAATTGAAAATCTTACCTAATGTTGGAGTAAAATCGATATTCACTGAATCTTTATTTGAACTAATATTTGTTATTTTTTGTTTATCTTTTATTAAACCATTTTCATCTTGTTTCTTCTCTTTTCCAATACCAATTATTTTACATTTAATTCGAATATTTCCAATTAAATTTCCATTAACATCTGTTACGATGACTTTTGTTCGTATTGGTTGACCTTTTCTAGCATAATTATTAACTAGTTGAAAACCAACATAATATATCGATGGAAGAATGACAAATAATGTGTGAGTTTCATGTGTTTGATTATTTAAATCTGTAATCTCAGCTAATGCACAAATCATGATTGGTCTAGGTTGTTTTTCAATTCCATGATAATTAATTTTAATTTCATGTATACCTTGATTATCGGTTTTACCCTGAAAATGTTTTTCTGGATAGATTTTTTCATTTAGATTAATATTCCTAAACGACGAGAAGGATGATCCAGCTCTAGTAAATGTATAATCGGATCTTTTTGGTATTGTAAATGTGGTTGTTGAAGCTTTTACTGTCCATTTAACATCAGCATCATTTAAATAATGACCAGTAAATAATTTTCCTTGACATCTAACGATGACATAGTTATCATTTGTTGGATGACAATGATCGGCGATTGATGGTCGAGTCGTTAAAGAAACTTCATATTCAGGTCGACGAAATTCTTGAATTTTAAAATAATGTTTTGTTTCACTTTGTCCATTGGATAAATTGAATTTTATCCATCCATCACCTAAATTAACATTATCGGGTAAGGTAAATTTAATATCAAATGCTCCATAACCATTGAGTTTAACTTTCGATTGTTGAAGTTGTTGATCATAAGGATCATGAATTGAATAATCAATTGTAGCTTGTACATAAGTAGGTAATTTCGCATTATCTTTGATTTTTAACAATCGAACATATCCTTTGATATGTACTTCTTCTTTTGGTCTATATAAACCTCGATCATTAAATACATGCCAAACATACATATCGGAATTTGATGTCGAAAAACAAATATCAGTTAAAATACATCGATCATCATCTTTTTCTACAATTAATATTTTTTTATAAATATTCGATATATCATTGGTAATGGTACATAATCCGAGATGATTAGTTTCGCTTTTTTTGTTTAATATTGAAACAGTTGCTTTATTGACGGGTGTACCAGTCATTAATTCAGTAACCCATGCAGTTAATTTTATATCTGTACCTGAGGATACAAAAAGATCAACTGCTAATCGAGTACATTGTAACCAGGCTAATAATTTTCGTTTCCTTTTGTGTTGTTTATTATGTTGACATTGATTCCATGCTTTTTCTGTTGGTTCAATTATGATAATCAATTGACCTACACCTGTATTCGGTGATAAATATTTTTTTAAAGAAATTTTTATTTCTTTTGGTTCATCACGTTTACAATTGGTTTGGATTATTTCATTTAATAATTCTTCTCCTAGTGATTGAGTATATTCATCGTCTTCTTTTCCATTTCTGGAAGAATATCTTCGAAAATAAGCTAAACTAAAATAATAATGTTCTGATTTGACTCGTTTAATACGAAGTATTAATTCCGAATAATTATAAACCATGAATGAATAAAATGGTTGATATAAAATCCCAGGATCCATTATAATCATACCTGAAGCACCCAATATATCACCATTTAATGGTGGGATATTATGAACATGAAATTGAATTGATTTTTCAGAAAAATCATGTTCTAATATTTGACCATGAATATCTTTCAATACTCCTGATTGTATCGTCAATGTGTAGACAGTATTTGGTTTCGATTTATTATGTATCGTTATTTTTTTGTCACCATGTTCAATATCTAAAAGAAAATATTCTTCGTTTGATTTTCTATATATCTATTAAAAAAGTTTGATTAAATTAACCTAAGCCAGAAACCTCTGGTTCGATTTTGAACAACGATTGAATAATCGTTGAATGATCCAATGGATTATTAAAAGTGATCGACCAGTTTTCACCAGGATCAGAAGATGGTGCATTTGTTTGATTCTTATCTGGATTCCAATAACAAATCTTCAAAGGTTCATAAGTTTGAAAACTAATTGACCAATCAGATTCACTCTGTAATGGACCTTCAGCTGATGGACAGCCTGCAGACAATTGAATTGTATATTCTGTTGCTTTTAATAAATCATTTTTAAATGTAAATGCAACATATCGTTGATTATCTTCTTCTTCATTACCATGTAAGTATAAACTAAATTCTTTCATTGGTGGTACTTCATCGATTAATTTCAATTCATCCTGTGGTATTTCATGTTGATTACTACTTATTATATGTAAATGTTTAAAAATTTGATGTCGATCAATTTTCTGATTAAATAATAGAAAACATTTCGGTTTCAATGTTTCAACATGATAATACGGTAAGTGGTGCTTAATATATAGTCGAGGTGTAGAAAATTCATAGAAAAGTCCATCCGTTAATTTTCCTAAAAGTAATAAAAATAATTATAAGAAAAATGTTTGAGACATTCACCTCCAATTGCTGATACACAATCTTCTTGATTAACTATTAATGTAAATTTAGTTGAGAATGGTAAATGATGTTTTGGCTCGAATTGAATTGTTTTCGTTCCTATCCATTTCCATTGACCTTCTAATGTTGGTGTGAGTGATATTCCATGATTTTCGCTATTGATATTCTCATCTATTGATGAAACAGCAATCATTGGTTGATTAAATGTGATTGAGATCGTGATTAATTCAGCATCGACTTCTGATTCATTCGGAGAATATCTTTCGATTATTAATGAGCCTGCTTCTTGTTTCAGTTGTTCAGGATCAATATCAAAATCTTCTTGACGATATCGTGGTGATGGTGGTGGTGGAAATGGAATTTTAATTTCTTTACTTAATTTTGGTGTTATAATTGTTGATTCACGTTTGAAAAACGTTTGTTCATCGTCCGATTCGTCAATCAATTCAGTACTCGCACGAGCAAATAACGCTTGTAATTGCTCGAACGTTAAGTTCTGATGTTGTGAATCACCGTTTAATATTGTTACTTCGGCATCCGTTGTGATTTGATCAGCTAATTCATTTGCTTCGGTAATGTTGAATTGAAATCGATGCAGTTCAGACTTGGAACTTGATCGTTCTCCGTTCATCGTATCAAGATTATACTTTTATTTGCAAAGAAAGTATCGAATATTCACGTATACTATTTATACATATTGGTGTACGAGAACAATCATGGATACGACAAATGAATACAAATAAAGTGTAAAACATTACTGTTTTTTTTTCACATGGCTTTTACCCAACGTGGCGTTCTGTCGTAATGACTACATACGCTTTCGATAGATAGGAGAGAAATTTGTAAGAACAATTATTATTATTTATTGATCATATCTTATTTTTATCTTGCAAAAAAGTATTGCGCAAAATTGAAAACATCTTAGTTTTTTTTTCGAAAATAATATAGTAATAGTATCAAAAGAAAACAGGTATACTTTAGTATAGTAAATGTCACACGTATCGTATACGTTTTGTAGATTACCTCACAATGACATTCATTTTTAGATAGTGAGAAATTTTTAATAATTATAGAATTTGTTCTCTTTAGAGACTTTTTGCATTGTGATGAATAACGCTCGTTTTATCATAATCATACTCATACCGATAGTGTTATGGACGATATCTGATTATGTTTAATATTTTTCATATCATCTTTATAAATCACTCAGATGAACAAGTATATGAGACCAATTGAGATCTAAATTCCGAGAATAGGTTACAACCAAGTCATCTCATTCAACTATAGTTTTTCGAGAAGAAAAATTTTTCATTGAGTCAAATGACCTCTGATACTGGTTTTTAAACTGATTGTTCATTCAATGAACAATTCAGCAGTTAAGGTTTTTATGAAAAATATAAAAATATCTGCTGTATGCTTATATATGATTACTTATTCATTAGTACCATAGCGTCGTTTTGAATGCATATGTTCATACTCAATAATTATAACTTTCTTTTTATTGGATTTTAGAAATAATACTTGAAGGATTTCAGGATCACCAGAGGAAAGCGAAAAATCATACATATTTTACGTCTGAAATGATCAGATAAATTCGTGGGGGGAAAGCGATACTTCAAGTACTTCATCAAATTTAAATTTTTGAAAAAGTATAAAACTTTTCGTAGTTTGGTTGTAGAACAATGGACCAGTCATCGGAAGATGTATGCCTGATTTCTGTTCTGATTTTATCATCCTTTTTATTCAGTCTTTTGTACAGAACAAAGCATGTCAACTGTAAATATATTGAATTTATTTGTACGGGCGTAATATCATGAATAAATGAAATGAAGACAGAGAACTCTTTACAAGATTCTTCTTCTGCTTTTTCGTATGATTGATCATAATTTAAACTCGTCCTCTTTTGTTTGATTTCATTTACGACAAAAGAATAAAATAGGAAATGACGTACATTTTTGTATTATACATATTATAGTTTGCATTTCAAATTGACTGACTCCGATCGATCATTCCTCCAACTTCTTTTCAATTAAAATAATCATGTTTACATTGAATAGTTTTGAAGAAAACAAAAGCAATAGTTCTTACTACCGATGAATTCCATGCATTGTTTTTCAAAAAATAGTTTTCAAATCATATAAATCATTTATTCTATTCATTTTGTATGTAGTATTGTAGAAATGGGGATTGCATGGGATGTATATGTTATGAATAAAAAAGAAGAGATAAGAAGAAATAGAAGAGTCTTCAGAGGCATGGTACGTTAATTTGTGATAATGTAAATCAAAGAAATTTTGTTACCTCTACTGAAAGGAGGATCATACGCAGAGCGAGCAATTTACATTCGTTTGTTCTTAGACTGTATATTTACCATAGTTTTCTATAAAGTTTGACTAAAGGTAATCGAGATCGAGGAACTCGAATCTGATGTCAGCTTTTTTGTGAACCGTTTTTTCAAATCTTTTTTTGATATTTCCTCTACAAGATAAGCAACTATGTTGTTAGAATTTGACGAATGATTATGAGCGATGAGAAATGTTAGGCTTGAATTAGCCTTTTCAAATCCATTGTGATTCTGCATGGATCTTTTATCCTTCTATGCTGAAAAGAAACGGTTTCGTATATTTTTTTCAAACAAACATCAAGAGTAATCAAGTGGATATCGTATTACATATAACAGACAGTCATTGGTTTTGATCATAGAATGAAAGTCAACTCATTTATTGACTTTGAAACGAAATAAAAAAATGGAAGATATAGTGGAAGTGTCAATAGAAACAGGTAGACGTTTATTTGGAGAATTACTTCAAAGATAAGATTCGAAAGAGTCTCAAGTAGTTTGAATGATTTTTTGAAGGAACTTAACTAATGCCTCTTTAAGAATGAGTTCGGCGGTTTATCATTTTCAGAAAATGAAGGGAAGAATAAAATTTGTGGTGCAGACCAAGCTGTTATGTAAAGTTTTAATATCTTCGATTACGAGCCGACCTACTATAAACGAGTTAGTTTTTTTTATGTGAAAATAGGAAAATTGATTATAAATATCAATGGCTAGTCGTGAGTGACCGACGAACGACTAGATGTTAGTTTGTGAGATTATAGTGAGCAAAATGAGTATGACTAAAAAAATGTTGGACAAGTGATTTAGTGATTGGACTTATGAATAAAAATAATTTTTTTTATTTCAAGAGATATGAGCGATCTGATCACATCCTTTCAGTAGAGAATCAGCGGTAATCGCACTGCGTTATTTGTTTTTATTTAGGTAATATTATCATTTTCACAACGAAAAGCACTTGTCAATTTGTTTACGTATGTCAAAATTTCGACAACATCTGATTAGTATAACAGAACTATCTTATGACGATGATGATAAAGAAGTGAAATAATTTTGTCCAAAGACAAAAGATCAATGAGAATCGGCATGTATACAACCATCTTGCTACTTCTTTTGTTTTTCATCAGATATTTGTGTTGATCGTATAGAAATTCGATAGGTGAATTTCGACGATGTTCCACATCATAATTGTCATTATTTACAGATGAAACTGTCGAGCGATAGTATGAGAATGATGATGAATCTAACCCATCTTCAGCCATGCTTTATTTAGATGAAAATGATACGTCGTAATTTAAGTAGAATCCATTTGAATCTTTTGATTGGGAAAGTTGATCTCCATAATTCTACGATATAAAGAGTATACCATAATAACTGAGGTTAAATTATTTTTGAGATTTTCCATAGTTTTCCTTGATGTTGTAGAGGGCTGAGATTTTTATCACATATATATCTAATGGATATCTTCTGTTTTTGAAAGTTTCACCTCTTTAGGTCAACAAAAAGCATAAAAAGTATGAAAAACAATTTATCCTCAGTATTAGAATGTATGTTTCTATGGAATCTTCTGAACCTTTATTTCAAACTAGAGAAACACACACGAACCACAACACTACATATACTTCACTGTAAAAAAAAAGAAACGCACGTATATATATATTAATACATAGGTCAATGGAAAAGAAAAAGAAAGAATATACAATCAGAGAGTGATGTCACACAACAACGGAAAAAGATATATGCAATCATAATAACAATGAGTGAAATATGTGATGTCACTTATAGTGAAAGAAAAGAGTCTTTATGTTTTATCTGAATGGTCAAAGTTTAATTGTGATAACTTATGTAAGCGCTAGTATAATTGCATTTTGTCCCCTATTGATTTTCTTATAATAAACGCTTTAAGTGGGTCTGTAAATTGAAATAAAGCAATCATAACAAATACTAATGATATATCGAGAAATATAAAAGCAATACGAAAATGATATATTGGTGGAGTAGTAAAAAATGATATGAAGATAAATGAAACATATGGTATACCAATCATAGCAACACCACTAACAAGAATAACTATACGTCGAACCATTTTTAATTCTCGTTTTGCATGAGCTAAAGTATTAACTCGTGTGACATTTGTACTAATTTTTTGTACATATTGAACTAATAGAAAATATAATAATACAATTGATGAAACTGGTATCATATAAATTAAAAATGTATTATACATTTGAAAGAAGGAAAATCGTAGAGGCATTTGACATATTTGATTATTAATTATATATTTTATTTCACCAGTCAATAATATTGGTAACGGACATAGAAAGCCAAATATCCATGTTAAACATATAATAAACAATTGAAATTGAACTGATTGCCAAACAAGCCGATTTGGATAAACAACAATTACATATCGATACATAGCTTGAATTAAATAAGAATAATTCGTTAGAGCAGTAACAACATAACCCAAATAACCTCGAAAATTACAAAGTGAATCTATATGTTGACTTTGTTTTAAATCATTTTGTAATGTAAATATATTCATTCCAAGAACAATACTTCCAAAAAGAAGTTCAGTTAAACATGTGTTAACAAAAAGTAACATTGATATTGTATGACATGTTTTATCATATATTATAATTAATAGAAAAAATATTGCTGATATTATGGAAAAAATACTACATATCATTTCAATAATATCAAAAGGAATAAACCATGATTCATTATTAATTACAGTCAAATTATTATTTAATTTCATTACTCTAAAACAAAATAATTAAGCTATATTCATACGATTTATAAATGAAAATATAATAATAATACATAAATTCTAATCGTTTAGATTTCTTATTGAACTCTATTTAATGAAACATAAATCATATTATATGATAACATGACAGATGCTCCCGCGACAGTTGCTTCTCAGTGACATTTGCTCTCGAGATTCAGGTCAAGTCCTGATCAAAATTGAAGCTTACTCGTGGCCTCGCCCTGACCCCACCTATATCCTCATCCTCATCTATGCCGTCACTCTCACTTATACTTGTGCCTACACCCTCAACTATTCGGAGAGCAAGTGTCACTGAGTAGCAAATGTCTCCGGAGCAACAGCCGTGTTACCCTGTGAAACACTTAGACTATACTTTTCATTATTCATAATTCGTTCCTCTAAGATGCAAAGGAATGAGACAGTCGTGGAGTATATATATATATCACAAGTAACAGAACTCATCTACTCACTTGCTCACCAATATTTTACATTTTCATCATGGATTGTCACTTTTCTTCACATGAAATCTATGTATAATAATTTATTGGTCGTTTTCTAATTTTCTTTCACTTTTTTTTTCAAAGAAAAAATAAGAAAAGATCTCTAGATTTCTACCTGTGTACTTTCATGTAATTTGTTCGTTTTATTAGCTCATTTCTTGAAATTTGTAATATGTGTGTCAGAGGTGCCTACAGGGCACTTTTTTTCGCCCTGTCCTGTCTTGTTCTACCGCCCCGTCCTATTCTGATTGCAGGACAGGGAAGGGCGCCCTGCTGAACAAGGAAAATATTTTATCGCAGATCAGTTTAAAAGAGTGCTGTTTTGGTCCAGTTGTATCATGCCGAGCTTTAAATATTCTTTTCACATTAAAATAAAGAAATAGACTAATTTATGTGGTTCATTAATAATCTTTTGTTAAGTAACACTTTATATTTCTAGTAGTAGCTAATATTTCCCAATATTTCATTAATGAAATTTAATTATACAATAAAAAATTTTATTTAATGGTGGATGTGTTTCGCTATTTCAATAGCATTATCACGGATATAGAGGAAATAATTTGCAATTTAGATTAGAATATATTTCGCTAATCTACAAGAATAACAGTTGATTAACATGTTTTAATTCTATGGTATAAGTACGAAATTATTATCGTATTTCTGTTATTCATTGTTTTTATTTCTCTCATTGTTTCCGTTTTAGCTAAACTTTTTGGTACAAGAAAAGAGCTGCATAGAAAAATAGGTTGCAACATTATTCATAATTCTGTTCTTTACATTTTGAACTAAAAATTCTTTTGTCAGAAAATATATAAAAATAGTAGACCAAAATCAGTTTACCTGCAACGCTATTTCGAGCTAAAATTTTGCCCACACATAGGCCTACTAGTGAATAGAATATCCTGAAAATTTCAGGTCAAAGGAATGTTCCGTTCATGAGATATCGAATTTCTAAAAAAACATGATATTCTCGAATTTTTCGTGAAATTTGAAGGATTTTTAGAAATTCGATATCTCACGAAGAAAACATTCTTTTGACCTGAAATTTTCAAGATATTCTATTTACTAGTAGGCCTATGTGTGGGCAAAATTTTAGCTCGAAATAGCGTTCATTCGATTGTTTAGTGCATACAGTACTAGAGGCCAAAATTTCAGTAAAGATCCTAGAACTAAGTAGGAAAGGGCCATGGGCACTTGCCCTTTTGAGGTTTTACATACCTCATTGGAATCTGTCTTATGCACAAAGTCCGAACTCAAAAGCTCGTAAACAGTTGGGGTAGTTCCCTCGTTAGTCATCTTCATCAGATTAATTACATTGATGAAGTTACCGGCAGATTAAAGTTTTTTCGAGCGAACATTCATACATTAACCTATATCGAAGCAACTTATCAGTATGTCCTGTATAATTCGACGAGTTCTATCCAATGATACAATTAGATTTTTTATCGCCAAAGGTATGGCCGAGAAAATCTCAATACATTATAATAATGAGTCTCAAAAATTCTTTACAACCAGATGCAATGCTCAAAAATGTCTTTTTCATAGTCAAAAGTCTCCTGAACCTCTATTAAGACGTTTCAACGATTTACTCTAGTAAATAGTAATGATACTTCCGATAAGGGCCAGAAGTCCCATTCAGAGTTCTCAATAATCTGCTCCGTTCAGTACTTGTCATGCCTCCGCTAGGATGCAAAACTCTCATTGAGCCCCCATGATGTCTGATTTAGACGTTTTGATGATCTGCTCTCCAGAGTAGTAATCATACTACTGATTGGAACCAAAACCTTCATTGACGACCATAAAGGCATCCATAAGACTTTTCGATAATCTGGCCTGCTGAGTAGTAAGCACACCAGCACTTGAACCAAAACGTCTCATTGAGAGTACATGATGTCTCGTTCAAACTTCTCGATGATCCGCTTTGCTGCGTAGTTGTCATACCTCCAATACGTGGTAAGAGTGTCATTAAGAGTCCATACCATCTCATGGTGTCCTCTCAATGATATGATCTAACGAGTAGTAATCATATCTTCGATAGAAGGCGAAAATTCCGTAAATGCTTCTCAATGATTCAAACTAATTAATATCGTACTTCCGGCAGAAAGTAAAAATCTCAGTGAGCCTTTTCAATGATATGTTCTAATGACTCTTAACTATACCTCTTAAACAAAGTAAGAATCTAATTGATGCTTCCCAATCATTTCAACTAATTCATATCATGCCTCGGATAAAATATAGAAGTTTCTTGGAGACTCTTCTAAAATATGAGCTAATGAATAGTAATCATATCTTCAAAAGAATGCAAGAGTCTAATTTAGGTCTCGCAAAGATCTAAACTAATACGTAATAATCATAACCCTCATATGAGTTAGAAGTTTCATCGACCTTATTTAATCCGAAACTCTAGTAACAAAGCCTGGTATTTTAATGACTAGGCTAATCAACCTATTTTACAAATAGTGTATAATTGAGGGTGAAGTTAAGCGTGATGCTTAGGAAGCCAAACTTTTTCTGAAATACATATCATACCGAAAATATATGGAAAACTGCATTCTCAATATTTAACACTCACTCCCAGATATAGACCGAAATAGTCAAACCAGAACTCTCAGCAGGTAGTCAACCTAAAGCCTCAATCGGACACCTTCATACTACAGAAGATCTATACGAAAAATTTTTCTTTACCTCTCAACCTTATTTATACAAGATAATCTACCCTTACACTTGACGTTTTGGCTAAGTTCAAAAAGAGATTCAACACGACTTTTCATCTTATTAAAATTACTAAAAAAATCTTACCTGAGATATTTTTCATACGAAAAAGAATATTACAATGTGTATATGAAACACTTCAAACGGGCTTCCTTATATAGGCTGGCATGTTGAAAACAAAACGGTCATTGGGTAGTCAACATAAATTCTCTATGAGACATCTCAATACTACTGTTAGATCTATTCTGTTTGATTAAAATAGTTTATTTTCGAAGACAACATAGCGAATCAATAACTTTAATCATACACTCATAACGTGAAACATGATCTATATATATCATAAATTATCTGGATATTTCCGCAGATTATATCATAGGAAAATACCTGTGTTACATAGAAAATCTCACACTAGGAAAAGACCAAAAGAACATATCTCAGTTATACGACCGAACGAAAGAAAAGTATATATATGTATAGAAAAGAAAAGAAAACATATTGGATAATTCCTTATGGAAAGTTGTAAAGAATATTTCATAACAACTATAGAAGATCTTTACGAGAAATTTTTTTCCATTAACATCAGTTGTACGAGATAGTGTATTGTCGCGCTCTTCGTTTCGACTAGTTCGTAAGAGGATAGTAGTGTCACATATATAGGATTTTGCAGATGCCACCGCGTCTTCTGAGGGAGATGCCGGATCTCTCGCAGGAGATGCGGTGTCTCCCTCAGGAGACGCGGTGGCATCTCCAAAATCCTGGATATGTGACACCACTCGACAGATAAAAAAATAGCTAGAAAGATGTTATACTGGTGTAATGAAATAATTGACATAACTTTCCTAATCATACACTGTTGTAAAATGGATTGTTTTCGTAGCTTTCTAATTAAAAGAGATCCTAATCAATTTAAGTTACAAAATTTTGATCAATTTATGGTACGTTTTCAATTTCTGATGTTATAGTTTGACGTTGATTTTTGGTCAAACTTTTTATAGCAATCAGTCGTAAGAAAATGCTAAAAAAAGAAACACCATTTTTAATAAGAGATCGATTTATTAGTCAAAAGTTTATATGGTGTTAACACAGAGCTTGAGATTCCTATTGTTAGCTCGGATCAGCCAGGTATGGCTGGTATATATATGAGTATCATTTCCGAATACAGGGAACAGCCGGAGCAGTACGGGAAATGGTGAATATGGAACCGAACATATACGGCAAGTTCCGTAAATACGGATCTGGGCAAAAAGTCGCCGGATTTTTTCCGACAGCTTTCCCGACCGTTTCCGGTCGGATATGGCGGGAAAATGAGCAGAAAATTCCGATGAGTTCCCACCCGGAATACTGCTTCCCTGATCCGGTCCATACGCTTCGACCCGGGTTGTAAAAAAGAAGTGGTTGTAGGAGTGTTTTGTGGCGAGCATCACAAACAAAAACATTTTCAACAGCAAACTTTTGTTGAAAAAAACATTTCTCCTTTGAGCAGTATTACTTTCAAAAGAGTTTCAGTCTGAGAAAACGTTTTTCTATTTATTGTTTTCTTTTCTAATTCTGATAATTGTGTCCATGTTTCTTGTCGTAAGCAAGAAACTTCATCACAATGGTTAGAGAAAAAGCGCCTAATATTAATCATTTTTAATGAATAAATTACAACTTACTTAATCGATTAACGTAGTTAAACAATCAAATTTAAGTTTAATTTAAGATTGCCGACTTAAAATTAATCACATTCTTGTTCTGTTGAACAGAAAATTATAGTTATATATATGATTATGTAATTTACGAATAGATAGAAGAGAAAAGAAATGAACGTCGAACGCATGGCTATACGACATATATTTTTTCATCTTCTCCAATTTTCTGGTATACACATGTGAAAGCATATAGACATCAGATGGGTGGATTTAATTCGAGACGAAGAAATGAATGTGCCGATTATGATTTTCTGATTAAAGTGTATTTTTACTTACCATAGACAATACTCGAAGATTTCAATACTGATCATATCTTCATAGAAGACAAAAATTATTGATTGTTTAGTTTAAATTGAGCATATATTTATTAAAATATATCGTATCTATGTGAAACATACTACAGATGCTGTATAATTACTAAAACTTTTGTTTCTCATTAGAAAAATATTTACAATAATTTTTACAATAAATGCTGTTTAGTTGATCAGCATTGTAAGCCATTTATCGGATGGATGTGGAACTTTTATTTACACAATTTTTTAGTTTTGTAGAGGAGAATAAGTTGTACAATATATATGAAATTCAGCATGGGGTCTTTTGAAATGGCTGAATGACAGCTGTTATAATATAGATAATTGACATCTTTTTTTGCTTAGAAAATTATCAATCTTGTACACTATTTGTGAAATAACTGTCGATCATCACATTGAAATATAATTTGTAAATAGGAAATTTTGTTTAACTTTCAGTGCTCTATATTTTGATATACTACACGAAGAATTTCACTAATTTAATGTTATCGAAAAATCTCTACTTTATACGAACGACTTTTGATAATATATTTTCGATATCACCGTTAGCGATCGATAGTAAAATGAAGCTAACTTTTCATCAACTCATCCAAATGCGCTAAACGTTTGAATCTGGGGTTTTTGGTTGATGCTAAACAAGATGAGAATATTAAATCAAAAACTATTTTTTGATGAGTGCTTCCATATTTAGAGTGGTTCTCGATGGTCTGGTGGTAGGTCTCTTAAAATAATGTCACATAGATTCATAATTTATCTGAAGAGTCCCTTATACAAGAATGAAGCACATCATAAAAGTAGGTTAGGATCATCTTGTATACTTATCGTCACTATCATGCTCCCGTCATCTAAAGCGAAACTTGCATAATTACTTAGGAATGTCTGAAAGGATTTTTTTGGACAAACGAAGAAGTGCTAGTAAGGCTCAATATGAGGAAAAACACATTCTGAAGTCAGATTGCAGTAGTGCCTGCATTCTGTGAATACTGAAACCTTGAGGAATCCAAAGAATCAAAAAATTGTTTAAAATTGATTATTACATACTCAATAAAAATAGGAGAAGTCAAAGAATCCAAGAAGTGCAAAGAAATCAAGGAATCCATGGAGTTCAATAAAGTTCGAGGAGGCTGTCTGGGATAAGTTTCTAGGAGTGTTTATTTACTGCTAGCAAGCATCTAAGGGCATATGTCTAACTGAGAGTGAAGGTATTCATGTGTTGGCAATGAGCGTGTAGGGTGTCCAGAAAGTCACTAGAATAGATAGAAAAACTTGAATATATCCATTACGACTCGATCAAACAGTTTCATTTTTTTACCAAGGATAGAGGCATGGCTACTAGTGAACTGCATCGCAAAGATTTTTTACTCCAACTCCATCAAAAAAAATTGTAAACTCCGACTTGAACTCCGAAAAACTCCAAAATTTTTTGTGTAGTTCGATGACTTCTCGGTTATTCTTGTGTTCAGAATAGATCATCACGAGATGAATCAGTAAACCAATGAAAATTGTATGATTTTCATTACTACAATATTCATTGTTTTTTCTGATAATCTTCTAGTAATTTGTAAACGAACAAATACAATATTTGTTCGCTATCATTTCATATATATGATCATCTGGTATTTTCCTCCTTTTCTTTCGTTCTTCTATAGGTTCATATATGTTTGTGTTTTCCTTTTCTATGAATCATATATGTATTTGGATCTTTCCTTTTTGTTCACATAACATATGTTTCATCGTTTTCCTTCTCAAATTATATATTTTTATGTGTGGGATTTTCCTGATCGTTTTACCTCGATCATCTATTGAATTTTTCCTTGAGATGAGTAATGTTTCGCCCTATATATAGCTGATGATTTTTCATCAATAAAGAGAGGAACTTTTATATTCCATTATCATCTAATCGACGATCTACAGTAAGTCACCTGTAACATAATTGCAAGAATAATGTCGAAAAAAATTTTGACAAAAAAAGAGCTTGAAAATTTGATAGAAGATGGTGATGAATCGGTGAAATTCGTACAGAAGAAAACAACATCAAAGTCAAGCGAATGGTGGCAATTTTATCATCATATTTTTGTGAACGATCATCAACAACAATTTGTGTCCTGTAACAGATACAAAACTTTATTATTTGTAACATCAGCAAGTGGTACAAACAATTTCAGATCTCATTTCAAATCATGTGTAGAACGAAAAGATAAATCAATAGGCGTTCATCAACAAACAGTTCATGATTTTTATTCTTCTTCAAAGGAATCTCCAATTCCTAAACAATTAAAATTACGTGTTACACGAGCATGTGCAGAATTTTGTGCTATAGATGGGCGAGCCTTCAATATGATAACATGTGATGGTTTTCAGAATCTTGCAAAAGTTTTATTCGATACAGGTCGTTCGATGTACAAGTCATCCATTCAAATAAAAGATATTCTTCCAGATTCGACCACAATAAGAAAATAAAGTATTGTACTTGATTGATGATATTATTCAATGGTTATTTTAGAATAGTCGAAATGTCACTCGTATTTATGAAGAATACAAATTGCATTTAATAAATGCCTGTGAGCAGCTGAAGAGTTGTTGTTTAGTCGTCGATCAATGGACAGAAAGTTTCACAGGTTAGGACACTAAGCATTTCATGCATTGGTAATAAAGTTAGAAGTAATTTAATTATTTTTTCTAAACTTCTTTAGGTATTAGCTACTGTGGAATCGCTATTAGATATGTTGATGATAACTTTCAATTGTTTAATTTTATACTTGTTTGCTTTCCATATGACGCAGCAACTCATTCTGTACTACATTTACGAGAATTTATTGTTAAAAAATTAGAGGAATTTCATTTACAACTAGATTTAACAAAATATGTTGTTACTGATAATGAACCGAAAATGGTAGCAACATTTCGTGATTGTTGTATTCGTATAGGATGTGCTGATCATTATCTTAATAAACAACTTCAACATGCTTTTGAATCGGAACAAATACATTTAAGTAAAACCAAAGTTGAAAATGTTGACTGCGGTATCGTTCAGAATCTTTTCAATCAAATTAAAAAAATCGTTTGTCATGTAAGACGTTCACATCAACAACAAAAGTTATCCAGACAACTTGTGTCTTATAGTGAAACTCGATTCAATGGTGGTTTACTAATGATGGATACTTTTCGACATTTTTTTTTTGAATTACCATCAGTGTTAGTTAATGGTAATTTTATGATGAATTACAATATGATCAAGAAAGATT